>ML677333.1:46007609-46184290 GCA_007922305.1 Dermatemys mawii | reverse complement strand
CTATCTATCTATCTATCTATCTATCTATCTATCTATCTATCTATCTACTATATGTTCCACTCTATGCATCTGACGAAGTGGGTTCTGGCACACAAAAGCTTATGCCCAAATAAATTTGTTAGTCTCTAAGGTGCCACAACTAGTCCTCATTCACTTTTATGTTGTTAATCATTCTTGCGATGGCATGTGGTTGGTTTTATTCAGTGTGTTTTCTGTCCTGCATTTTTGTGGGATGTCTTTTGAACATCCTCAAGGGAAGAAAGATTTTTCTTGTGACAAAAACCAATGCTTCTAAAAAGCCCCCCAAAAAAGTCTTTCCAATGCTTTATAAATACTATTCCCTATATTTTTGCAGTCTCTGCTATTGTTCAAACAGTTTCAGATATACCCAGTACTTTTCAAATCTAAATTCCTACTGTTTTCCCCCAGATGTGCACATTTTCAGTCTCAGCAGCAAGCTTATTTTATTTTTCCTCTTGTTTTATTTTCACAGGATAAGTTTATTTAATAAGACATTAAAATACAGTTTTCATAGTTTATTTGGCTGTAATTGGCTAGTTTGCTCCCTACTCTGAGTGTTTGGGGGAGTTCATGGGAAAAGTATGTTATAGCATAAGTGCAAAGCACACTCACCACTGTCTCAAGTGCCTATTCAATCAAAACTGACTGCTTGATGGAGCTGTTTTTCTAATAAAGGTAGAGCAGTATGTACTCAGTATATTTGCAGGACTGCCAACCCAAAGAGATCAAAAATTTTAACTCAGACTCCCAACATCATGCAATTATAAAATTTTCATAAATTTGGGATTCTTTTTATTTGTTTTCTCATTTGGAGGCCATTAGGGATTCGTATTTTAAAGATTTTTCTCTCCAACCAAGATTTAGAAGTGTACTTCTTTAATGAGAGCTCAGTTTCAAATGTAATCATGTGATTCTAGGAGCTGGGGCTTTTAAAAAAAACACTAAATATCACAACACTCTTGATAACATTGTGAGAGTTATCAAAACTGTATTTGGGATTACTGCGGGGCAAGAGGTGGCCTAACAAAAATTGCTCTTGACTGAGTAGGGGTACCCTATTATACTCACACAGAATCAGTCACAGGACAAGACTAAGTAGGTGTTTCATTCCCTTTTCATTCTAGTAGTTTTGTTTTGTTCAATATCAACTTCTCTCCATGAACCTTTGATTCCAGCTAATCCATACTATACATTCAAGAAATTAGCTACTGGGCTGCAAAATTACATATAAAACTTTCTCCTTCTACCTTCTACCTATTTTATTTCATTTTATTTTTATTATTTTATTTTATTTTTATTTATTTTATTTTATTTTATTCTACCGTCTACCTATTTTATGGCTCTTTTATATAGTGGTTCCTTTACTTTTGTTTGTTTGGATTCTCCAATCTCATTTTCACTTGTTGGAGTAGGATTTGCTGATTCAATGGGACTTCTTCAGCATAAGGACTGCTTCATGTGAATCAGGGTGGTAAAACTGATCCTAGGGAGCAAATGCCAGTCAAAAAGTCTAAAGTGACAGTATCAGTATGCGTACTTCTACTTGGGAAGGCACTCCTGAATAAAGATGTACAGTTGTTTTGTGCTGCACTTTACAGCTACATACTTGTAGCATAGGTCGGCAGTCATATACTCTGAACAAACTGTTCACATAGCATATTTCCTAACTTTAAGAGGAACAAAAAGAAAAAAATCCAGCTTCCTCCAATGCAAAAGAACAAAATTAAAATAACCAGTTGGATAATTCAAACTGTGATTAACTGAGAGGATTATACCCCTGGAAGTATGAGAAAATGCATCAATCTCTTCTAGGTATTACTGAGAATCAGTAATTATGTCGGTATATTTTCTCTCTCTTTTTTAAGGCTCATCACAGCATGAAAGAAAAGGAAATAGGGCAGCAGTAGGATATATAGTATTTCATTACTCTATTCCAGCTGTCTAATCACATGCATGCACGATACGTTCAAATAAGCTGATTACCAAAGGGCCTCTGAGGTAGGCACACTTCTCCATTCTCATAATGACATAGACCTTCAGAGTCTGCTAGAGAACATGTCAGAGGCTGCATGAAGGGCTATTTGGGAAAATGCAAATGTTAACAATGTGAACTGTATTTAAAAAACAAGGCAGAGTAACCTTATAACCAAGATTCTGGCCCTTAGCTTTACACACTGGTCTCATTATTAAAACAACCTTGGATCTAATCATGTCAAAACCTGAAAAGGTTCCCTAGTATTGTAGGGGATTTACATAAAATAACAACAATAATGGACATCAAAGTACTTTTCCAGGACAAAATAATATGCAATTCTGATCTTCCACCTTTGTTCTAAAAAACCAATCTCAAGTAAAGGTCAGCCCCAAGGTCTTCAGTAAGTTTTCTATTTCACACACACAATATAAGGAGAAGAAAAGTTTAGTGTCATGCATGTTTCTGGGAACAGATCCACCAATAGTGCTTAATTGGTAATGATATCCCTAAATGATTACTCAAATGTGGAACAAATATATTAATTGGGAGCTTGAGTATTTTAACTCTGAAACATCCATGAAACTGTAAGTTTCTCAAAGCAAAGACCTTGATTTCCCATATATTTGTATCATGGTGTGCATACCCGTGGTACCAAAGGCTAGATCCACAAAACAGATTTAGGCTCAGTGTTGTAATGCCCAATGTTTAAGCACCCTATTGTTTAGTGGAACATACAGCTTAGAATTAGGTTATAATTATCGCAATGCATGAGAAGTGTTAGTCACCTATGAAAGAGATCTACAAAAGCCAGCACACTGAGTGGAGGTCTGCCTAAGCCAATAAGAAATTCCAGAGGAGGTGGTTGGTCCTAAGCCCTGCTCCTCAGATGGAGTTAGGTGCCTAAGGCCAGGCTGGAGGGAAGCACTTTCCCCTGCTGAAGATTCACAGCTGTCAAAACCCCTCATGGAGTTAGGTGCCTAAGCCCTTTTCTTCAAATAACAGAGGTGGTATTCCCTCCACTTCTTTAGCCCTGTGGTTAGTGCACTCACCCAAGGTGTAGGAGAACTCAGTGCAAATCCCCTTTTTGCCCATTTAGAGAATTTCTTTCTTCTCCCTCCTAGCAGAGTGCCTTAACCCCTGAGCTATGGCATGTTCTGAAGTGGGTTTCTCTCATGTTGAAGCTGTTCCACCATTCTAAAAAAGTGTCTATGCATTGGTAAGAAAGTAAGTCAGAATGACTCTATAGGTCAGTGATTGGGGTGTCACCTGAAAGATAGAAGAACCAGGTATCAATCTCCTCGCTCCAACAACAAGTTAATCCATTTATACACAAAGAACACCTTTATGTGAAAGACTGAAAGAACACTTCCCCTTAGCCTACAGGCTAGCACACTTTCCTGGCAGAGGTACCCCACTATTTGTCACCTACAGTTATTAGTGCCCAGCACCACAGCATCTCAACTCTTTTCTCAACATCAGGCAGAGAAGAGAACTGAACCTGGATGACTGTGCTAAACACTGGGCTGAAGTTTATAATGGGGGCATCTCTCCAGTGTTGCTTTGTACAGGGCCTAATCTTTTAGATGGCTTCTGAGCACGTCTGTGGGCAGGTGACATAGGTGAGGCAATGCCTGATTTGAGGGTCTTCCTGAGCTATGGATATGAGCTGGGTAGATGCTCATCAAGAGTGAGGTGGATGTCCATGTGCTCACTGACAGAGTTTGGGGGAATTCACCAGCAGAAATTGGTATTGTTGGTTCCTAAGTGTGTAAATCCCTTTTTAAAATAAGATTTAGGCTCCTACGTGATCTAGACATTGCAATGCTGAGTGCAGCCAGCAATGACTAAATATTTTTAAAACTTTGGGCCCTAGGGACTATAAATATCTAGAAGTTAGGAAGCATCTGAGTGGGGGAGGAAGCAGACAGATTTGAGGTTCTAAATTTTGGATTTAGATGCCTAAAGTGGCAGTTAGGTACCTAAATCCCATTAGGGCTCTAGCCCCAAATACTTAAATGACAATAATTACAAGAAACTTCAAAATATTTCTTTTTTTTTTATAGTATAGCAATATCCTGCAAAACATCATAATAGTCTAGCCCTTACTCACACTGCATGGCACTTACTCACTTGAGTAAGCCAACTCACTTCAGTAGGACTATTCACATGAGTAAGTACTCAGCAAAGATAAGGTCTCCGTAGTCTGGACCATTATGATGAACTCTCTCTGTTTTTACTCTTACACTGAGTTCAGGGGAACTACTTACAAGAGTTAGGATTGCAAAATCTAGCCCAAATGTATTACATTGTCCCTGACTGGGATGGTTTAGTTTGTGTTGGTCCTGTCTTGAGCAGGGGATTGTACTAGATGACCTCCTGAGGTCTCATCCAACCCTATTCTACCATTCTATGATAAAACAAATCTAGAAATATTGTAAAAGACCAATATATGCTATGAAGTAATTTTAGGCACATCTGCCAAAGGGTGACATTCTGCCACTCTTACTTATATGATTACTCTATGAGTAGTGCCTTTCTCACTGAGTAATCATATGGATTTCATTTGGACTAATTGCAAAGTAAGCACTATTCACTGGGAGAAAGGGTGCCAGAATCTGGCCCGAAGTGGGTAACATGGAAACTGAAGCCAAATGAAATGTGCTTAAATGATTCGCTTCAAACAACAGAACCAGGAGAAATCCTGCACAGCCAAGTTTAAAACTATTTATGAGCTTTTAAAAATTGTTATAGTGTTGAAGACATAAACAACCAGTTTGCTGGTGCTTGACTGTGTGTGTCGGAACGCTGTGACCACAACATCTTGTCATGTAAACTGAAATCTTTAATTGTTCTTTGATCTGTGGCTAACCTATTTGTTTTCCTCATTAGTGTTTCTTGGCCAGAGTCCCCAACAGGCAACCACTCATAATGATATTCTGGAGAGGACCTAGCGACTTGCCAGCACCTGCGGCTAGTTAAAAAAGAGTTGCAACCCCATATGAGACAAAATGTTCTCATTACCCATTAGTGACTCGTGACAGGAAAGAAAGTGCATAAATCCTTTGTGGAAATCAGGGCAAACGTAAGAAGGAGACGAGGCTTTATGTTTAAAACCCTAAATGCAGCATGCACTTGCTTCTGGGGCAGGTCAGCTCAGTTGCCAAGGGCCTCAAGGTCAAGACCCTGCCTTCATTTCACACATACACACCCATCCCCTTTCAGACATTTATGCCCATGAGGATGTTTGTGGGAAGCAGGGTCTGGTCTACCCAAAAGTTTGTGACCAGCTTCTATGCTGGAACAAAAGCAAGGGGGAAGCTTCCTTTTGTTCTTCCCTTAATTGCTTTTTGCTCTTCCCTCTGCAGAAGACAGTTACAAACTGGTGCTTTATGGTTAGAGACTAACCAGCTGTAAATTGGATCCCCAGAAATATAAGGTCCAAAGCCCAAGGGGATTGACTCAGCCTTTTATCCTTTTGAGGGAGTCAGTCTAAGTTCCATGCAGTGTAGTGGGGACAGGGAGAGGGCTGAAATGTTACAAATCAAGTTCTGATCTGTTCTACGTGGACATCACACATCCTATGATGCTTTTCATATGTCCTTGCACAAAAGTGTCCCTAGTCCCCTCCAACTATTGTGCAGCATTTGGTGCACACTGTCCACCACGTCACAACATCCACCCCACACAAAGCTGCCTGGCAGTGGCACTGTACTGTGTACAGTCCGTGAAGTGCTTTGGGTTTTACCATATATTTCTGTGTTGACTGATGAATTATGAATAATTTTGATAATTTACAAATGTGTTCATTTATTATCAGAGAATTGTTAGAATCAAGTATTTGTGAAACCTTCTTGGATCTAAAAAAAATAGACCTTCACCTTTTTATTTTGCTTGTAACAGTAACAATTAGTCTATCTTCTCCTAATTCAACCACACTCTTCCCTAACTTCACACCAACCTTAAAAATTTCCACTTCCTAAATCATTTCACACATTAAAATAAAAAAAAGTTTACACTATCCTCTATTTTCAGATTACATAGCTCAGCCTTTTGCAATGTTGTCAATACCTGCTTTACTTTAGCTTCAGCAGCTCTCCGCATACGGCTGATCCAATCCCCAATGGAGTCAATAAAAGTCTTTCAATCAACTTTAATGGACGTGGGATCAGGCTCATTGGCTCTCTCTCTCTCTTCCAGCCCATCTGCTCTACTTCATGTGGATATTTCTCTCCCTGAAGCATCCATCTTTTTTTAAAACAAGATGAATTGAAATTAAGATACTTATTCATTCAAAATATGCCTTCTTGAATATTAGCACCATTAGCAAAGACAGAAAAATCATTATCTCTGCTGATATTCATTCCCATTCTTTGTCATTACTAATTTTGAGACTGATCCTTTTCTCAGGAAGTCAATAGCAAAACTCCCATTGGCCTCAACAGTGCAGGATCAGCCCCTTAAAGAAACAGATCACAATGAGCTGAGAATAATCTCTTTGAATCATTTCAGTGCTTGTTCTGTTGTTCATGATGTCAGATATTGTTCACGTTGAAAAATGATAATTAAGTAGTAGAAAAGGCACTGGCAGGATATAATAATTTCTGATGTTCTTGTCTTTCATCAGTTGCCTCGGATTACGATGTAAATCATATGCGTGTATTATAGTTGGAGATGGGCTCAATCTAAATTTCCAGATCAGACAACCTAAAACTTTGGTTGAAAGAGAAGCGAAGTGTAGGATCCCAATTCCACTAATGGCCCCATCACTATAATCGACTAAACCAAATTCCCTGATCCTAACCCCACCACCCTTTTCTCTGGTACAGAAAGAAAGTAACTATTCCTCAGGCAAGATGAAGTTGCCTGAGGAATAGATAAATTTGACTTCTGGTTTTCACTTTCCAGGCTGTAAAATTTTATCACCTTCCCCAGTCTAGGAAATCTTCATATTCAGACTTTAACTTTTCACCATGTGCCATTATGTGATCCAATATAATGGAAAGTGACTTACATAATCCAGATCTGATGTGTGGCAAATTAGTACATCATTTTGGTGCTGTAGGAATTATTTCACATCAGTAAGTGACATTATCCATTTTACATGTGGAGTATGTGTTATCTGTCTGTACTAGAATCATATCAAATAGAGCACAGAGGGAATACATCATCAAGCACTAAAACAGACGGGTTTACCTACATTTAGAGGGCTCTCAATTCTTGTTTAAATATCAGTACATAGTCCTGGAGTAACTGGTTGAGGCTAAATAAGAGCCATTGTGAACATTCACACGTCCCAAGTCAAAATCATTTTTGAGATTTGGGAAAGGGTTATTTTTTAATTTTATCATTCTTCCTTTCCTTCCCTAACATTTCTTCATTCCCCTCATCCCCCCATTCAGTGACAAAATAAATTAAACAAAAATTGAATATGGTTATTATCAGCTAAATTTTGATGTTTAAACCTGCAAACTTACAAATAAATATGGCTGCCAACAGTTACCAGAAATGTTTGCTATACTAACATCATGGCCATGAACTTGTCAGCAAAATCAAACTGTTTGGCATCATTTCGTTTAGTCTATTAAGAACAGAAATGAGAGGACACAAATCATAGTTTGACCACCTATTGCACCCTAATATTCAACTTCTTATAGTACTTAGTCATCCATTCACCATAGTAATAAAGATAAGTTAGTCATAATACAGGTGTTATTTTTTCCATAACATATTAAATCATTTTCTCATTTTCTTGGATGCTTAGTTTTTATTTTATGGTACATAACACTTTGTAGTTAAAGTAGCGTTACCATAGAAGTGATGGTGATAGTATCTTTTTACAAATAGAGAGAGTAACTGCAGTTAGATAAGATGACCATTTATGACACACATATTGTTTACAGTTGCAGGAAAACCCTGGAACCTGTAGTGAGTCTCATGAAATTCATGCCAGTTTCCTATAGACTCTGCATTATTTTCCAAGAATCAAGTAAATAATATGTTCATGAAACAGATGAACAAGGATTGCATAAGAGAAGAATAAGGGAGGCAAAAATGAGTAGAAAGAAACTGCAAGATGTCAAATACAGAGAGGCCTCTGACAGAATAGAGTGAATCTTTCATTCAGAACAGACAGTATAATTTATGTGGCACAAAAAGTGCTATGTCCAAAACAGACAAAGGCAAAATCCAGATGTTACAGAAGGCAGGAGCATCTGTAACGAATGTATCACATGTGCCAAGCTGTAGTGATCATATAAAGACACTAGTATCCGTAATATAACTCAGTCCAACTCTGTGAAACCTATGGTCAAGACGTAATATGTTTTGTCAAAAAGTGTGCCCTAAACAGAGACTCATCCCTGTAACTACAATCAAGATAATAAAGATAATGATGGCTGCTGAATTTGAATGCAGAATGAATGGTTGATTAGCTGGAGTAAATAAACTCATAGCTGAAGAGGGCAAGTACTATCTGACTTGGTATATCCCATTTACAAGAGCTGTGATGAAAAAGAGTGAGGGCACCAAAATTATGGACACACCAATGCTTTGGATTCAAAACAAGCTTCAGCATGCAGCCAGTCAAGGCATGTTTTGGAGGTATTTGAGGTTTGACAATGTTTCCACTGTCTTGCAGAAAGGAAACTGACATTGAAATTCCACCCTCCTACATCAGTTGTAGATCATCATTCAAGGAAATATTCCAAGATCATATTTAGGATTTATTTCAGTTTCTTTCATTACCTGATTGCTCTTATGGTGAGAAACAAATACTATTAGTTCCAATCAGGTATAAATATACACCCATCTCACAAATGACAGATTATTTCCAAGATACACCATTTTCATAATATTTACCCCAAATGAGTCGTATAAGAGGTCACTGGAAAACTAACTCATTGATCATTAATATTCTTGTTTAATATTCATATGGGGTGTGTATAAAAAGCTCTGGATATGTGCTGGAATTATGTTCTTAAAATTTGTTTGACAAGCAATGCATAAGCCTCAGACAATCCAGCCTGGTCATTGGGACAAGGAAGCTTCATTTACATACTAGGTAAACAAAGTTAATAAGAGGGAGAGAAGATAGCATAGTATCCACACCCCAGCAGGAGACAGAAACATTATCTGGATTATAAAAACAGAGGGTCTTGAAACTCAAATGATAAGCAATTGATCAGCTGATTGTATACAGTATTATTGTATACATTTCCCCCAAATTACTGCTTTGTCCCCAAACAGAGGATTATTTCATGCTGCTCTTCTCTGCTTGTGGACTTCCCATTCCCCTGCAGATTTGGATGTGAATGGGGCTTCCATTGTCTTTGGTCAGACCTTGTAGCCCACGACCTTGATGTCCTTATTCTTTTGCTGGCTCACTATAGCAAATAACATGTAGGCAGTATTGGATGCAATCTGGCACATAAAAGGAACTTCCCTATTTCTTCCAGTTAGGAAAAATTACAGTATGGACCCACTGTTTTGGAAATTCTGCTCCCATTTCATGCCAAGAGTAGTTGTGATTTTACTTTTTTTATCAATGGACACAGCAAGGAGACTGCAAGGGAAGTTTTCACCATCAGCTTTTAATACACCTTGGACACGGTGACCTGGACTTGGCGAAAGTGAAGAAGAGTTTATTTGTAAGATATAAGGCTTGTCAGAGGTCTACAACACTGATAAAGCATATGCCATTTTGTTCACATGCTTGTGGACATCGGAAGCTCTACCTCCAGCAAGTAATGCTCTTTTCTTCCACATACAAGGAGCTCATTATCAGGCAGTAGTTTGGAGACAGGCTCAAATCCAGTACTTTGTATTCCAAAAACAATGGGTTGGAAACAGGAGGACGATGGTCTTGTCACAGCTCATGTCATTGCCACCCATACCAGCAGAGTGGACGGAGGCAGTATTCTGTGGCTGCACAACAGGATACAGAAGTAAGTGATGCGGATGCAGGACAACATGTCTTGCCTGTGCAGGAGCATGCAAATGAAGGACAAGGGTGTGTCAATGTACCTGACAGGGCTTAAGGAAAGCATGATCAAATATATAGATGTGTCATAATAAGTGAACTAACAAGATGTTGATTCAATCTGCCACTGCGTATCTAAGTTTCTTGAAATAGTACATTATAAACATGTGTGCTTAACTTGTATGCATTAAAATGTTAACTTGATGTTTAATCATATGTTCACTTGTTTCACCGCTGTTTTCAGATTGTGTTGTATTTCTGTTAGTTAAATCAGCTTGAATACTTTTGAATCAAGGTGCTAATGCTCAAGTAATAAGAGCTAGGTAACCATGTTCTTTCATGGTTGTGTAACATATTAAAATATTTCTAATACTTCTTGCAAATAAAAAACTGACATTCAATAGCTTTATTAAAAGGTCGTGCATACTACTGATCACTTTTATGACATCCTCCAGCTCATTAAGTTCCAGCTGAAGTATGTTAATCCTAAATGTAAAGGAAATATTTACACATTGGTGATTTCTCTGTGTTAGTTTGTTCTCTTTTGCAGAGGCCTTTATACACACATACAACCTTGTGACCAACAATCTTCTTAAAACAAAGTATTTTTATTTCATAGTTGGAACAAAGCACTAGAGAGGAAAAAGGATAGTAAAACAAACAGTTTACATACATAACTAGCTTACCTAAAGTTCTACAATCCCATATTGTGATGTATAGAGGTCTAGCTTCTCCACACAGATAACTTTCTATGACTTTTCAGTTTGGTTCCACATCATCCCCCTACACCTTCTTTTAAACCCTGTAAGGGTTTGTTATTAGTCATTAGTCAGCTTTTGCCTTTTCTGGTCAAACCAATTCCATAGGTTGAAAGGAGACTGATCCAGAGACAACAGAGCTAATAGTTCTGCCATTGTCCCTGAGCTCTTTTGTTGAAACAAACAGAGCTGGTCAAAAACTTTCCTTTGCAATGATTTGCTGACAGAAAATGTAGTTTCCACAAAATTAAAATTTCCAGGGGAAATAGCTTGATTTTACTGAATATTTTCAATTAGCTATTGGGCAAATTGAAATGAAATATTTTGGTTTGGGTCAGTTTGACCTGAATCAGAATATTGCATTTTGTTAAATTGACCTGAAATGTCTTATTTTTAAATCAGTTCAATAAAAGATTTTCATATCAGCTCATTGCCTTATGGAAGTTATAGTTTGAGTCCCTATTTTCTCCACTGGGTTGAGCTCTCTGGAGGACTATATCTCCCATAATGCAATGTGACCAAGTTCTGCATGGTATATCATTGGAGTTACATGACTTGAGGTGCAGCATGGATGATGTAGTCTGGCTAGGGAGCCTGGTCTACAGGAGAGAGTGGTGGCATCAGGCTTCTGAAATATAACTCCTATAAGGCAATGAGTCACAATGGGAAAATGAAGTTTAATGTTGAAATAACTGAAAATGAAGTGTTTTGGGTCACTTCAACAAACCAAAATGAAACATGTCGATCTTGACGATAGTGAAATATTTCATTTCAGTCAAAAATGTCAAAAGAAAATGGAGGAACCAAGAAGGAAAAATTAATCCTTTTAAAAGTCTGTTTAGTTTGGGTGAAATTGCTGATGTGAAACAACATATCTGTGACACCCGGCTGTGCTGGAACTGGCTTTCTGGGTGAAGCTGCAGGTGTCTCTCTCCCACTAAGACAGCAAAAGTAGTCAGAGAAGATGAATGTCTGTCAACTCACTTGTCTGGCAGGAGGTTCATTTGATGATAGTAATTTATACCCTATCCAGCAACATGATTTCCAAGGAAATGGGCCAGTAGACTTCTATCTTTTCCATTGCAGTAAGAAAGATCTATATAGGGAACATGATGTTGGAAGCCCAGTCAGAACCTCTGATAAATAATTTGAGGGAAAGGGCCTCATGGAACATGAAGCAGGTATGAGGTTCCATCTACCACTAACTCGATCCCCTCTTCTATTGCCTGTCAAGTTCTTCCTTCATTTTGAATTGAAGCAAGGGAGCTTAATTATATGATTTAAAGCTTCTTGAGTGCTAAAGGGTTTGGTAAGATAAGCCAAGAACCACCAGACCAAAGTATTTTTATGAAGAGCAATGGTTCTCTCAGCAGTAAAAAAAAGTATCAAACAGAGATCTCTTCAAGGTGTCATTTAGCCTTTTGGTAGGCCTTCTGACAAGCTACTTCTGATCTCTTCTAGTGTTTACTGAGTTTGAAATTCATTCTCATTCTCTTCTCTTGTAGATTGGTTCACAGCACTTTAGATGATAAATTATGTAGTTCACTTAGTGCAGTTGTCACAGGTGCTGCAGAAAGTCTTTTAATGAGGGAGGTTAATACATCAAAAAATCCATTGGAATCATTTATTTTCTCTGTTTTGCTGCTGGTTTCCAGCGCAGAGCTTTTTATTTACCATTTAAATTTATTAGACTGAAAAAGGAAACTAGCAAAATAGAGAGACTCAGTTTCCTGTGTCTGTAAGCTTCTTGCTTAGGATTTTTCTAACTAGAAAGATGTAGCATTTGTGAGTGGGTTTCTGTTTGTTTGTTTTCAGTGCATAAAACTGTGATTGGTCTCTTTTCAAGATTACATCTTTACCTTCTCTCTCTTTCTTATCTCAGTAAGTTATATGAATTCTCTAAATCTACATAAATAACAATGAAGGGTCTGTCTTCCCTTCTGGTACAATATGAAACAGCAGGCTATGGGGAAACTTATATCCCAGAGCCCCCAAAGGTATAATACTGTACAAAACTGTTACATTCTGTCCCCCATGTCCACGGGAAGAAAGGAATTGAACAGGGGGCTGCTACCTGTCAGGTGAGTGCCCTAGCCACAGACTATGGAATAGTCTGACATGCTCCTCAGTCTGTCACTTAGAGTGATTGGGGCCAGTGGGTGAGAGTGCAAGTATATGAGTGACACTGTATCCTGGTGGTTAGAGCACTCACCCAGGATGTGGGAGATCCAGTACCCCTGCTCTGATTACACTGCTCTACAGCCAAAATGCTTCTGAAATAAATGTAGTCAAACTTTACTAATTCTGGGTCACTGAGAACGAAAATGATGCTTAAAATTGTTGATTGGTTCTAGTTTTCAAGATATGCTATTGGGTTAGTATATATGACCCTTGACATGGGAATGGCGGAGGATAACTGAGTTTGGATCTCAATTTAAACCAGAAATGACTAAAATACATCTTTGACTGGATCTATGAATAAATCTATGACTGGGTTTGGACAGTACTTGCTTTTTAGGCAAAACAATGAATGATGCAATCTGAAGCTGGTATTGCATCATACATGATATGAATTGCATCATGTTATTCCTAGAAGTCATGGATGATGCAATCATAACGAAGCTTACATCACCCTGCTGAACAAATTGCCCTATATCAGCTCTAGAAATCATACAGTGTCGTGCTCTCTTATTTGTCAGTGTTTGATTTTGCAAAGGGACACATTTCTGTTTAGCCAAAGTGAGCAGAGATGCCTCGTACTTGTGTGAACAGTGCAGATAACTTCTGCTATGTTTGTGGTGAAGTGACTTTTGCATCACAAAAGCGCAGTATAACCACTATGGTTAAGAAAGCCTATCACCTTTATTTTGGCTTCAAAATTGGAGATCAGGACAAGAGGTGGGCCCCACACATATGCTGCAACACTTGTGCAACAAATCTTCGCCAGTGGTTGAACAGGAAAAGGAAATGTATGCCTTTTGCAGTGCCAATGATTTGGAGAGAGCCAACAGCTCATACCAGCAATTCTTACTTCTGCATGGTGCCTCCAGTTGGGAAAGGTGTGTCAAAGAAGAAAAAGTGGACTGTGCATTATCCAAACATTCTATCAGCCATACTCCCAATACCCATGGAGAAGGACTGCCGGTTCCTGATGCACCAGAATCATTCTCACTTGAGTCAGACGAGGAAGAGGAAGAGGATGAAAGTTCTACTCCTGAACCATCAATGTCACAGGACCCACATTTTCTCCCATCCTCCTCCTCTGTACCACACCTCATAACACAAGCTGAATTGAATGACCTTGTCAGGGATTTGGAACTACCCAAGAGTAAGGCAGAGCTGTTGGGCTCCAGACTACAGCAGTGGAATCTCCTGGCAGGTGATGTTAGGGTTTCCATGTTCTGTGACCGTCAAAAGGATCTTGTCCCATTCTTCTTCATGGAAGGTGATCTTGTAGCCTGCAACAACATCGATGGTGTGATGGCAGCCCTCAACATCGTTCACGATCCAGATGAGTGGAGACTCTTCATTGATTCATCGAAGATGAGTCTTAAAGCTGTTTTGCTGCATAATGGCAATGTTTTGCCATCAATTCCAGTTGGTCATGCAGTCCATATGAAGGACTATGACAACATGAAACAACTTTTGAGGTGCGTAAACTATGACCAACATCAGTGGCAGCTTTGTGGCGATTTGAAGGTTATTGCTCTCTTGCTTGGTCTGCAGACTGGATACACAAAGTACTGCTGGTTTCTCTGCGAATGGGATAGTCGTGCAAGAGATTCCCACTACATCAAGAAAGATTGGCCACTCTGACAGTTATTGGAGCCTGAGAGGAAAAGTATTCAGCATCCACCGCTTGTTGAATCAAGGAAGATTTTGTTACCACCCTTACACATCAAGCTGGGTCTGATGAAGAACTTTGTCAAGGCCATTGACAAAACACAAGCAGCTTTCAAGTACCTCCGTGGAAAATTTCCAAGCTTAAGTGAAGCTAAGATAAAGGAAGGTGTCTTTGTTGGTCCTCAGATTCGTGAACTTCTTCAAGATGATGCATTTGACCATCCACTGCGTGGCAAGGAAAAGACGGCATGGAAAGCCCTCCAGTCAGTGGCAATACATTTTCTCAGAAACAACAAGGCAGACAACTACAGGTTGTTGGTGGAAACTTCCTCAAGGCATACAAAAGCCTTGGTTGCAACATGTCACTAAAGATACATTTTTTGCACTCTCATCTAGATTTTTTCCCACCAAACTGCGGAGCAGTGAGCGACGAGCACGGCGAGCGATTTCACCAGGACATTGCAACAATGGAGAAACGCTATCAGGGCAAATGGAGCCCATCAATGCTTGCAGACTATTGCTGGACAGTGACAAGAGATGCTCCATTTAATGAATACAAGAGACAAGCCAAGAAGCGCCAAGTAGACACTGATTAGGACTAAACTATGTACATAATAGTTTTTTGCCTTTTGTTTCATAATATATTTTATTTATATAACTCTTTTGCTGATTTTTAAAGTGTTACATAAACAGGACAGGTGAAATATTATCATGTAAAGCAACCATAAACACATGAAAAGACCTAGGTTTACAATTTATGTTTAAAACTCTACTATCTCCACAATATACATAGACATAAAATGTAAAAACTTAAATATCTTAGAAACAGTAGCCAATCAGTTGTTTTAATTGTCATATTTGAATTCAGCACATCAAAATACATAATAAATATCACATTTTATCTCTGAAGCAGATGACTTCTAAAAAATTGTAGACCAGTGTTATTAATCCACAGTGCAACAACTTCAACAGGAGATACTGAGGAAGTCCCACATTAGAAAGCAGAATGCTTTTGCAGCCCAGTGGTTAGTGTACTCACCTAAGAGTTGACAAATCTCTGTTGAAAATCTTTCTCCTCCTCAAGTGGAAGGGGGACTTGAATCAGGGGTCTCCCACATATCCGGTGACTTCCCGAACCACTGAGCTAAAAGTTATGAAGAAAGGTTGCTGCTGCCTCTTCTTCTGGCTGTTTTGTGTGAACTCCCCAGCAGGTAACAATCTGGTATTTGTGTTCCGAGGCCACCTACCAGACTGGACCATGCATGCAGCATAAGTGCCCAAATGCTTGTCTTCCCCGGATTTGTGAATCCCTCTGGTGCTTAGGCATCCAGCGGCTAATGTGAGGTGTGCATACTCCAAAGCAGAAAGTGCTAAATGGACTGAAAAAATGTAGGCAATGAATGTGTTTAGGAACTTACAAGATTCAGCAAGAGTTTTGTGCGTGAGAGCGGTGCCTAAATCTGGGAGATAGGCCTAACTCCTTTTGGATATCCACACCTAAATTCACATCTATGTAAATACAAAAAGAAAAAGGGAAAGAAAAGAATCTTTGGTGGCCATTTATTTTTCTTCCAAAGATCTGCATTTCTCTGTTGGAATTCTTCCCTATTTTCTTCTCCATTCATGTTCCACAAAAATCCCGATCTTTATTTTCCACTTCCCAGTTATTCCAAGGTTCCTATATAAAACATACAGAAATGAGTCCTTGGCCTGGCAATCTCATCACATGCTGGATGCTCACAAATCAGACTCAGAAAACCCCATTTTAAAAAGTGACCCTTCTTAGCAAGAAGACAGAAGTCCAAATTTGGATATCATGCTTTAGGTTCCTAATACAGGTTCTTAAATTGAAGGCCTGAGCATGGGCTGGGGCCTCCTCTTTTAGGTGCCTCATTTAGGTTTAAAAACTGGGTTTGTTGTATTGAGTGATTAAAATTACCTGTAAAATTAGAACATTAATAATGGCATTATGTCCTTGTCCTCAAGAAGGTTAAATGTGTATGACTACTTATTCCGGCTGATCATTGACCATATGCTGTGTTTCTATTTCTTCAGCAGCTATTATGTTTATGAAGCTGAGAGACATGGTTTGGAGTAAGGTTTATGCTGAAATTCTACCAGTTCAGCATGTTTATTTACATACTGTAACTCTGAATGACCAATAGATGAATACAAATGCAGACTTCAAACTCCCAATGTGATGAGAGCACATTGTAAAATTACTTTTAAGATTATTACGTTTTATTAGTCAATTAATTAAAATGCAAAATGAGTTAATTTAAAAGGGAAAACCAATTTGACACTGCCAAATAAGATTTTAAAAAGTAAAACAATAAAGGCATAAAATTATAGAATGATTTTAGTAAAACAACCAGAGATCAGAAAAAAGTGGGAGAAAGCCAATTAGGGTTACTTGAAGTATTTAAGGACACTTCTACACCAAACTTTACTTCCTGACTTAAGTGTATTAGTCAGCAATCTGAGCATCAAAGCAGCGAGTCAGCATTCACGGTATGGCCTGCTGCTTTCAAGGATAGCTAAAAATGTTGAAGGTTGAAACTGAAAGCCTGATTCTCTTTTATATGAAGGCTTCTTTACCCCAAACTGACAATGTAAAGGGTAATTTATTCCCACTTGAAGGCCCTTTTACACTGCCAGAATGGTGTCAAGGGGCCTTTGTGTAAATGAGACTGGGCCCTGGGAATAAGAAATAACACTTTGTGATGCAAATTGTGCCTTGAGCTTGAAATCTTGAGTAATTATTTTTAAATGAAATCACATGACAGTAACTGACACTTTCTTTAGTTTTTTCTGGATGTCCTCACAGTCTTAGAAATGCCAATAAGTGGTTCCTAAAATTATACATTGTTTCTCAGAACTTTAACACTCATGCTTCTGTTGTTAAAATACGTTTATGTATCCACCACCCCGGTCTAGCTATGCATATCTTTCTAATAAACTTTATTGATTAAAACCCAACAAATATGAGATGAGTCTAAACATCAAGAACTGGGCCATACACGCACAGTGAGTCAGTGACAGTAAATCAATGAAGGTTCAAGTGCGAAGGAACCACAGAGTGAGCAAGCTAGTAACTAATAAAATCAGGGAAGATCAGAGGGGTCAGTCTGCTCCTTTCTTTAGGAAATATTATGCATGGTGTTGTGGTACTACGAAAAGTACAAGCTTCAACTCCATAGATGGCCGTGGGAAGCAGAAATCTAAAGGGAACCAAATGGAATTTTCCCTTCAGTTCAGTGTTTAAAGTGCTTAGTTTAAACATTTAAATCTTGAGCCAGTATCTGTTCTCCATTACCTGGGTTCTGAATGCTTGACCTGAATTTTTATAGGTTGGTTTTCTGATGTGAAATAATTAATTCTCTACACCCATAGGTAAAGTATAATCCGTTATCATGTTTATCAATATCCACAAATCTGAGTCAGCAATAATATTAAAAGTATAATATGAATCCAAGTACAAAATGAAAAATCAAATAAAGAATCAGTATTCACATATTACACCCACACCCACAAGGAGAAGGGAGAGAAAATGATCATTATGTGAATGCTAGTCAAAATCCTTAATACATGTCTGGGAACCACTCAGCACCAGAATGATGAGTGCAGTATAATGATGGGTGCAGAATCACCTAGAATGGAATCCAGAGTACATATTATGAATTCTGCAAAAATGTAAACTGAAATCTGCATTCTGGGTGTTTATGAATGTATAATAAAATGGCAGTGGCATCACTGCATGCCACTGTACTTACCTTAAGAACCTTCTCTGAAGTTTTACAACCAGAGCGATTGCTACAGTGAAACTTTTTCCTTCTAATTAAATGTGTGTACATTTTGGCAAAGTAATTGTTAATATATTTTGTTAAATCAATAGACCTTTAAGTTGTCTGGAATCCATATGCCATGTATTAAATAAGCACAATGAAGGCAAATAGAGATGTACTAACATACTTTCTGTTAGATCTGGATTTTTTTTTCCACAAAAAAATATATATATTGTTTTGTTAAAAAATTATTTGAATTTTTTCTAGTTTGCACCAAAAAAATCCACAAAATCAGAATTTTCTCAGGGTCTAGCAAAAACTGACATTTTTCATTTTGCAAAAAACACCCAGATTTTTTTTTTTTTTACATAATGGCATCTTTTTCATAAAAGTTTGTTTTGCTGAAAAGCAACTTGTCTGAAAAAGTTATAATAATTTGAAAAAAAATACCAGGTTTACTTTTTGTTGAGTAGAATCACAGCCGCCAGAGCATCAACAGGATATAGGGAATAGTGCCACACATATAGGAACTCCCTCAACCCCTGACACTGAGGCACTAAGACTCTAAGGTTTTCACTGCCCACATTATGAAGGCAGTATCACACAGACTTCATCCTAGTCCATAATGGTATGTCTACAGAGCAAATAGACACCCGTGGCTGGCCCATGCAGCTGACTCAGGCTTTCAGGGCTCAGGCTGTGAGGCTGTTTCACTGCCTACTCCTGTGGGAATTCTGTGTCACTGCACACATGTAGAATTCATGCCTCTTGCTGTTTTCTTTTCTTCCCTAAATAAAAATGACTGTCTGACAGGGAAACAAAGGGAACCCAAAAGAGCTGTCATGCGCCCCACCCCAGGCACATTGTTTCAGGCACCTGAAACAGCTGGCAGAGAGGTAAATCACTGCACTGGGATGGGGGATTGAGGATACCCTGTCAGGTGTCTCCTACCCTGCACTGGGCAAAGCTACTAGTCCCAGCTGGGCTGGGGGCTGGGACTTCCTCTTCCCCTGCAAGGAGTGACCATGGCCAGGTCAGATCCATCCACAAAAAACCTCCCCCAGCTGCAGGAAGTTCCACAAACACTTGCCCCTCACACTTCCTGCCTCCTTGACTCTTCAGCCACAGGAGGAGTGGTCACTGTACAGGAAGCTGCTCCCCCATTCACCCAACACCCATGTATCCCCTATAGTCAGATGCCCCCGCTGAGCCTCACCCACTCACCCCACCCAGCACCCATAACCCTCCCCCAAGTCCCACATACCAAATCTCCACCCCACTGAGTCCTCCACATCTAGACCCCCTCTGGCAAGCCCCATCACCTGCACCTGGACCCTGCTGAGCCCCAACCTCCTGGGTATGGAGCCCCCACTGTCCTCAGACCACCCCGCCACTAAGTCCCCCCCCGAACTCAACCCCTGATGAAACTCACCCACCCTGCAGCCGGACCACCCCAATAAGCCCCCCATATCTGGTCCACTACTTCACTGAGCCCCAACCAGCTGCACTTGGACCCCCACCCCACCAAGCTCCACTCCTCCAGCTCCTGTACTGCACCACTGAGTGCCCAATATCCAGACCCCCCTGCTGAGCCCCATCCCCCCATACCGAGACCCCCCCTTCCCTGTGAGCCCCAACTATGTTCACCTGGATCCCCCTGCAGAATCCCATTGCACTTGCACCTGTAACCCACAGTGAGTTCATCCAGCTCCCTACCACACCCAGACCCCGCACTGAGCCATCCTCACTTAGATTGCCTCACAAAGAACCCCACACTTCAACCCTTCCACACTAAGCCCCTCCATACTTGGATCCTGCTGCGGTGAATCTTCTTGCCCCCACCTGGTGTGCCTGGTGCAGAAAGGAAGAGCCCCGGTTGTTTCTGGGAGAGGCCTGGACCTTGTGCTGTGTTGGGTCGAGTGCAGCCTCATTGTGGAGTTCATGTCTAAAGAGGTTGGGGGAAGGGGGCTGCAGAGTGATCTCCCACCTCTGTACAACCAGTGGCATGTGCTCCCCACTGTCATGTTGCAGCCTCCATATTTATTTATTGACAAAATTAGCAGAATTTAAAATATTGTGCACATAATTTTTAATATTTTGCTGCAGAGCTTTTAATTTTTTGGTGCACAATTCCCCCAGGAGTAATTGCTGAGTAGGAGCCTTCAAAGTAGGAGGACCCCAGAGCTTGGGTTCCACCCCTAGCCCAGAAGTCTACTCAGCAATGAAACAGCCCACAGCCCAAGCCACATGAGCCTAAGTCAACTGGCATGGTCCAGCGGCAGGTTTTTCTTTGCTGTGTAGACGTACCTGCTTCCTGAAGTGAAGAGAAACTGGTGTACTGGTAGCTGGATCAGAAACAGGATTGAGGAAGCTTTGCTTTATGATGCTCTCTGAACCCTTAATATTAGGAGAATGATGAACCGAATCAATCAACTAAAGGGAGTGGAAGTTTTGAGTTGTTGATTAAGGTACTGAAATGGCTACAGGAAGGTGAGGCAAGGAAGTGGGGGATAAAAGACAGGCACTGAAAAAAAAAAGAAAAGAGAGAGTTAATGAGGGCTCGATCTTGCACTCACTGAAGGCAATGGTGAAACTCCCATTAGTGGTGCACAAAAATGCAAAAGATTAACAAAAAGAGTAAATGTTACACACTATAGGACAGTAAAGCACAGAACAAAAATAAAACAGGCAAGGAACTAAAAATACAAAACGAGGGAGTAAGTAAGTCATTACATAAAAGAGAAAAAGTAGAGAAGTGTCATAACAAGAAATCTAAACAGCCTTAAATAAACACAAGAATAAAAAGCCATAGTTACAATATTTTGGCACTGTGTGAAAGGAATGAAAGTATCAGCTCCACTCCAGAGCCCTATCAGCCAGTCAGATGCCCCTTCCATTCTTCAGTCTTATATTATCCTCCTCTAGAAATGCCTCCTTAACATCATTAATGCCCCAACTTTTCCCCACTACTTTATTTTCAGCCTGTGCAACAACCATGGTTCACCAGTTGATAGTCCCTGTTTGATGAACCACCGATTATTCATCAGACCAGGATTCTTCATGGGCAAACACCAGTTGGCTCATTGGCCAAGGATGTGAAGTTTCTAATAATGAATGTGTAACAGGGTGCCTAGCCCCTTAAATGAAATAGTTCCCAGCTCTCCTGTTCCAATCCAGGTGCATCCTAATTTGGTGTTCTGAGGAGTGTGGGACTACCTCTGAGAGTTATAAAAAAGAGAAGCCCAAAGACAAGAAAGAGTTCAGAACCCAGAGTCTGGAGTCCTGATAGAGGAACAAGCTCAGAAGAATACAGCTGAGCTGAGAGTTTCAGGAAGGGGGTGTCCCTGAAGGAGGGAGCAATGAGAGATCCCTAGTGAGCAGAGCAGGTTTATGAAAGCTGAAATCAATTGTGTGGAGAGTAGGTCACCTACAAAGTTACCCAGATCAGAAAGCCATGGCTGGAAAGATGTGAAGGCTGATAATAGCAGAAGGAGATGCCTGCTGGCGCTACAAGCTAGACAATTGAAGCCGTAACGGGCTGAATTCTGGAGAATAATAGAGAGATGAGCCCACGGATATTTCTGGGCAAGTGCTGGAACCATACCTGAGATGGAAAGAAGGCAGAGAATCATCTTAACGAGAGAGGCTGAGGTGAGGTGTAGTGAGAGATGCTGGAGCTGGTTGTGAAAATACTGAAAGATGCCAGAGTTGTAGCTGGTGTGTTAGTGGGCCACTGGGACTTGAAAAATTGAATATAGTGGTTGAACTGTGAGGGGGATTTCTGGATTATGGTGGTGGGACTTCTTGTAATAAATGAATCCCATAAAGGCTACTTATAGTATTGGGATTACCTATAGTAATCTTATACTACTTATAGTATTGCATGAAATCTTGATATGGGTGGGGTTAAAATCTCATTGACATTGTAGGTATGAATTCACCCTTTAGTTAATATGATTGCAAAAATAAGCCTCTCTTAAGACAAAAGGTGCGTGTGAACCCACTCAGGATAAACATTGTGTGTGTGTGTGTATGTGTGTTAGTTTGAGAGAAAGAGAAAGAGAGAGAGAGAGAATTCACAAAAACTAATGAGTGAAAAGAAGAACAACAGGAGAGGCAGCCCGGAGTAAAGAAAGCATAGAAGTCTGTCAGAAAGAAAACATAGGAGAAGCTGGAGCTATCCAGGGTACTTTTACACTGCAGTAAAATATCTGTGGCACAGCCACAGCTGGTCCAGATCAGCAAAGCCCAGGATCCAGCCCAGGCCTGAACATCTATACTATGATTTTATAGCCCATAAGCCACATTTCCCCACACCAATCTCTGAGATCTACCCCCAGCTCTGCAATCTCCCTGCCCCATTCCCAGTCCTGAGCTCGTATCCAGAGAAGTGGTCAGACTGAAGAACACCATACTCACCAGAGGCCAGCCTGACAGCCCCAGACCTCATCCTCCTGCTGCATCCCTGCTTTCCCAGGGAAAATCTGGATCCAAGCCTCCCACCCTCCTGGGGCCTTGGTGTTCCTTGTGCCCCCTGCTCTGCTTCTCCTCAGGGGATGGGGTTGCCCATGGCCTATGGGCACTGAAAGGTCTGCAAATATGGGGTGTCAATGAGACAAGAAAGCACACAACGTTGCACTGTCACTCAAATTTGTCACTCTGTCTTGATGGCAGTAGCTGCTGGGCCAAATTTCCAGGTCTGGTCAGGAGCCAACGGGAGGGAGAGATGACTTGGTTTCTTCTCACTCTTGTTGCACCCCTGAAGTGGGGGAGGCAAAGAACGGACTTTGGATAGGAAGTTTGCTCACTGAGGCAGCTATGGATAGACTTAGTGGCTGCTCTTGTCACCCTCTTGTGGTGGGAGGATGATTTAAAATATTGATGCTATCATCTCTTTTCCCAGTAGCACTGAAATGATTGTGTCTTGAGCAATTTAGTCTCTGTCAGTATCTAGCCCTGAAAAACTCAAGGTCTAATTTGAACGTTGTTTAGCCTCCACGATAGTCAAAAGGAAGCACTTTTATGTGCGGACACAAGGTACATTTCCCTCAATTGAGAAGCAACAACTGTTTCTTAGCTCTTTAAACCTCCCAAATGTAGGCAAAGCCATTCTCACCTTCCTAGCCCTGAAGAAAATCCCATAAAAAGATAATATAGCACCCTGGATGTATTGTCATTTCTCCTGAGTCTCCTTTCCTAGGGATGCCTGATGACTGTCACAGCCAAAGAAGTCCCTGGTAAGCATCACTACAGTCAAACCTGCTGTCAGGGAAACAGAGGTAGAGCTGTTGCCAGGGAGAAAGGACCAGTGCAGAATCCCTGCTCTCCTATTAATGCCCCAGATATGCCAAGTTTTGAATCAGCTGTCATATTTTGTGAGAGAAGCTGAGTAGGATCTCTGTGAAAGGATACTGTAAAAAACAACCACCTCCAAGGCCACTTCCTGGGTGGATTATACTAATGAGAAAATAATCTGCACCTTTGAACTCAATGAAAATTTGCTGTTGATGAAACTGAGAGCAGGATGTTAGGAGCAATATATAGATATTATACACACATGCACGTTTACATATATCTGACTGGCTTAAGATTTAAATTATCCACAATAGAAATGTAAATTATTTAGGGTCTGATCCTGTAAAGTAAACTTCATATGAATGAGCATCTTGTATACACATGAATAAGGCTAGTTACTCACAGATGTTTGCAGGAGGAGGCCTTCTATCTGATTCTTGGACCTACTTTGGCGCTGAGTCACTTGAGTTTTTCATTGACTTCAGAGGGAACAGGACCAGGCTCTTCAAGAACACAAATTTGTAACAGTGCCAAAAGAAAGCCAACAAATAGATGATTGTTTTGTGATATAAATTAACTAGGGAACAAAAGTAGGTTTCTAAACTTTTCTCATTTGTACTGGAGCTTGGACTTAAGCCAATAAGCCAGCAGGAGAAAAGAAATGGTTATGCACTAGGCCATCAGGAGTTCCATCTCTGAGAGCCTAAAGAGTGACAGAAATAATGAATATAATTAAAACCGCATGAAGCCAAGACAAAAATAATTAATATACCACTTGGAAGGCTCCAAGAAGCCTATATCATGACAAAGGCTTTATATAATTTTGATATCCAAAAAGCTTTTGGCTTTCAAATAAGATATCAAATGTAATTTAAACCATTTTAGGCTTGGAGCCTACTAAACTCAAGCTACCAGACATGAGTTCCTATTAGAACCTAAACTAGAGCTGCTCAGAGTTTGTGTCATTGTAGAGAATTAAATTAAAACCTCTGCATAGTGGGCAGCTGAAGTCAAAAAAGCTAACAAGGTGTTAGGTTGCATGAGGAATTGGACTGGAGAATAATACTGAAACTATTATAATGACTTTATATAAATCAATAGCAATGCTTTATCTAGAATACTATGTGTAGCACTGGTCACCAAATGTCAAAGAGGATATTGCAGTGCTAGCAGGGATTCAGAGAATAGCAATGAGAATCATCAAAGGCCTGAAAAAAACCCACCTCACCTATGAAGGGAAATTGAAAACATTGGAATTGTTTACCTCAGAAAATAAATAAAATAAGAGGGAACATGATAAATATATATCAAATGAATAGAAGGCAGATTAGGAAGTTCCATTCTCCCTGTCTCATAATACAAAAGAAAAGGGACATTTTGTTAAATTAAAAGAAGGGAAATTCAAAGCCAATAAAATAAATATTTTTTTTCGCACTACATATTATTAAATCACTGCCACAGAATGTTGTAGTAGCCAAGAATTTAACAAGATTCAAATGGGGTTACACATTTATACAGATATCCCAAATATCCGAGTCATAATTAATTGCAGCAACATTTTTGGAAGAGATATTAAACTTTGAAAAGGGAAGGGAGAAACCAGAGGAGCTGTGCCATTGCTCATAGGAGGGGAAGAGGTCAGAGGGAACAAAGCTGCTTATCTCTTTCCGTTCCCTCCTTTTCCATCCACTCCTTTGAGAATGGTTTCAGCTCTGAAGGGAAGGGGCAGAGCTCTGCATGCTTCCTACAGCAGCCTTGATTGTCTGCTTTTCCCACTTACGCACCTCATGGGAAGAGCAGACAATAAGAAGGGGTTTACCCTCAGATGGTAGTAAAAATGTGCTCAACTTCGAGTCCTGGCTTGCTTTGCAGAATTTTTATTTCCCAGGTCAATGACACACTGGGACCCAGTGCACTTTAAGCACACTTCCCATCACCAAACATGCTAAATAGTGTGTCTGAACTAGAGCAGAGAGGTTAAGAAGCTGTTCTAGGAGAAGAGCTTATGCATCTTACTCCCCCATGGAGGACATGGGGAAGCAGGATCTGAATTATGACTGAGTAACTGTTCTACTCCAGGGACAATACAACTCTCTGTAGCTCCTTACTTAGGTTGGATTGCACAGTGTTTGCTCACATGCCCCTATTTGTTATTAACAAAGTATATGATTGGTCTTCTAAACAAAATATTGTGTCTGGTCCTTGATTGGATTATAAACATATTCAACAAGGATGAAATTTACTCCTGTACAGAGAGCCAGCACAAAGTCTATGCACCATTTAAGTCCTTAGGTAGGGTTTAAGGGGAACTTAATTAATACATAGGCCTTGTGCTATCCCGTTGAGAATAATGAATGAGGAAAATGGATATTTGTGCAGGTCAAAACTAAGTCCCATGCAGAAATCTAGCAAAAGACCAGAGTCTGGAGGAGAATGCAGATGATGCTGAAAGGCAGATGACCTCCCATTATCTCAAGACTGAGATTCAGGTGGAGGACTTTTTCCATATGTTAATTTCAGGCGGATGATCTGGTCCAAAAACTGTTGGAGAGGGAATGAAAGGAAATGAAATCATAAATTCTCATTGTGCCAGTGCTGACATTTCTCCATGAAATTACAGACGCCATTCATTCTTCAAATTAGAATTCATTTATTTTCTCTACCCTTTAATATTAAGTAATTTAACATCACAAAATGATTTTCTGAACACGTTCATTCATTAGAAACCACGGGCCAGACTCAGATAACAGGCAATTATTTGTAAATTTGTTTTTTTACATATAACAGTAATGCCATTACTTCATATTAGTAAATAGAAGTGCTATTTATTTATTCATTTGTTTGTTCCTTTGTAAAGCAACATGCTATCCTTTTGGATCAATGCAGTGCTAAGGGTCACATGACATGTTAGTTTATTAAGCAACGTATCATTTCACCCTTAATGGCACCAATCAAATATCAATTATTATTTGCCTTTGGAAAGATCACATCATGTGCTATTTATATAATGTAATGGACCTCTCCAATGCAAATCCTATTGGTTAATGTCACATATTTATCCTGCAAATGGCTTTACAGGATGTATAAATGAAAATGAGGATAAAAACAAGACTATGAGGCACTGTATGTGGAAATGTTCAAAGAATTCTTCACAAATGAAGACTGTGGGGTGATCCTGAGCTGGTGTCAATCATTGTAATTTCATTGAAGGCAAATGAACTATAGTGATTTATGCCAGATGAAGATCTCCCCCACACCCAGTCTTTAGAAATATATTTGCATGGCTGGAAAATGAAAGCTAGAAAATTTTTAGGTTTTCTGGGTATGTTCTTGTATTCTTCATGATCCTCAATATTTTGCCAGTTTGTATCTTTGATCTTTCACAGCATATTTACAATGTGCAAAGTTGCTAATTGAATTAACAAGCTTAATCTAAATCTATGTATTTTTTTTGTATAATGCCCATTCAAGGCTCCAGTTCCAGTTGAGGAACAGGGAATGTAAGTTATATTTAGTAACATTAACCACTTGATTAAACTCTGTAGTCTGAAATTGGGCTTTCTTTCACAAATTGAGCATGCAGAAGATACCCCTTGACACATAGCATGACTGATCAGGACATGCATAATGGCAGTACAGACACATGAATGGATGATGCAACTTTATTAATTTTAATATTAAAGGGCAGCTTTGCCCCTTTTAGCTACTAGGTATTAATTGGGTCATATGCAGGTTTAATTGGGTCTAGGTGTTCTACACTATTGGCTTCATGAGCCAGTCATCTACTAAATCACATTGCCCTTTCCCTGTGAAAGGGAATGAGGGTATACATGAAGAGTAGCTCAGTGTGCAAAGAGATAAGACCTACTTTCACCCTACAAACAAAAAAGACCCATCAGTCTTGTCTGGGTCCTGTGCTTAAGTTAACCTTAGAGCTGGCCCTTCAAAGCCTCTTACCTGAATTGGATACCAGCTGCAAGTAATTGTTCCCAGCTCTTGTGACTTTATTGAAAGACTCACAATAAAACAGGGAATGTAACTTATATTTAGTAACATTAAACAGGATTCTGGGAGTGGGTCCTTTTTTCTAACAGGACCCACTCCTAGAATCATGTTGTTAGGTGAGAATCTCAACTTTCATTTAAAAAAAAACTACAGTGAATTTCTAGCCCATTTTGTTGCACAAAAAATGTGACAGTGTGAGCAACCTGGAGGCTCAAAGGCAGAAGACAATAAAAAGAGTACATGTGAATCCCATGATTATCTGGGGGCTTGACTCAGTTTTTGAACATTTGTGGATGGCAATACTGAAATGTACTGTTTATCCTTATTATCCATACCAACCAAGTCTCCAGGATTGTGTGAGGAAGGTGAAAAGACCCACTGGATGCCTTGCAATTTTGCCTAAAAAATTATTTCCTGACCACCAGAAGGTGATCAAGCTAGATCCACAGCAACCGTGGAAACACATTTCTGACAGGCATACTATCTACAGGGCAGAGGGGGCTCCTTAGCTTTCAGCAGCAAAAATGGCTGGGAGTGGGGTTTCACTAGAGCCAACCAATCATCTCCCTTACCTTACCTCTCACATTGGTCAATGGGTGTCAGGGAGGACTGAATCTCTGTTCCATTCTCCAAAAGCCCAGTCCCAGCCCCTATTTATGATACAAACAATTCCCACGTGTTCTGGGCAGTGAGAGAGGAAATGGAGGGGGGCCCAGACATTAGGTAGCAGCCCTCTTTCTAGCTAGCAGCCCTCTTGGTGGCCATTCCCCTTCCAGTCTGATCAAACATTTCCCCCCATCCCACACCAAGATGGGAATAGGTAGTGCATACAAAACGCAGAAGCTGTTGAGATACTAGCAACTTCAGACTATTAGGACAGCTTCTCAAGAACACCTGTGTGGAGGCTAGTTCTATGCTGAACCGTGTGAATTGTTAATTCAAAGACTTGCTCTGTTGTTCTCTATAGTCAAATGATGTTGAATCTACATTCAAGCTCATA
Organism: Dermatemys mawii; assembly: GCA_007922305.1. NCBI lineage: Eukaryota > Metazoa > Chordata > Testudines > Dermatemydidae > Dermatemys > Dermatemys mawii. Next base: position 46,155,630 of record ML677333.1, on the reverse strand, counting down.
TTTTGACAAAACCTAAGCAGGCATTGAAATGCATGAGTGTAGTTTTCTATCTATTAATATTAGATATGCCATGTAAAAATCAGAAAATGGCTGGCATAGTGCAATGAGAATTTGTATAAAATGAAGCAAAATCTGAAAGAAAAAGAATGAAAAACTGAGTCTGGACTGAAAAGTAAACTAACCATTTCATGCTATTTTGTATATTCCTAATATAAATCATAATTGTTATATATGAAAAGCAATTTAATTTAAAGACCTCATCTTCTCTTCTGGAGTGTTTTGTCATTCTTTGTTCTCATACACTGCTAATTTCTTAAATACAATAGGTATTCAGGCCTTTATTTGGTTAAATAACTATCATCTATTCTGCACTCAACAAGCAAAATTCAGAAGGCTAATTCAAGGTTTCTGCATCAATCAAGGCCTGCTTTTCTTGCTCAAGACATAGTGCAGCAAATGTAACAGTTATTGTTGTTATTATTATTATTAATAGTAGTAGTAGTATTTGTATTATAATAATATCTAGAGATCAAGCTCAGGGCCCAATTGTGCAAGGTACTCTACAAACACATGGTGAGTGATAGTCACTGCCCCCAAAAGACTTACAGTCTAAAATAATAGAGAAAGAATAGGAGGGGAAACTATGGGGAAAAAGTAACTAGTAGAACCAGGAATCAAACGTTTAGCTCCCTGATCCTAAGGCAGTGCCCAGTCCACCAGCTTTCACTGCCTCTCCAATCACCACATGTGTCAGGTCCATCTGCTCCTGTATCTTTTCTATAACAGTGGTCAGCTGCTTCAGATGCAAGACATGCAGTAGGCAGCTATGGAATTCTTCCTGACTCATGTGTATTAAATTAGAATTTGGCTTATGACTTGAACTGAAAGGGTTTATATTCCTTTCCAAACTCTTCAGTTTGTGTTATTTGTTTCTAAACACCACATGTGTATTCTCACTACTTGCGTATTATCTTTCTGAATATTCCCAGTAGACACGGTCCAATCCCTTTTGAATTCTATTAAGCTACTGGCCTCAGTGGTATCCTGTGGCAATGAGTTTCACATTATGTCATTTTTAAATTTGCTGCATTTCAATTTTATTAAACATCCCTTTGTTCTTGTATTATCAGAAAAGGCATTTCTGTTCACCCTAAATACCTTCTCAGTGCCATTCATTATTTTCATACTTTGATCATTTCACTTCTTGTTTGTCTCTTCAGTAATGAGTAACAACTCTTTTTTTCATCAGAAAGCCTCTTGTTGGCCTTTTTAACAGTGCCAAATTTCACCTACCAAGAATAACGTCAATGCACAAAATGCTAAACAGTTACAGTAGACTGAAAATGAACATGCTCTAATACTGTATAACCAGTTCTATTACAGCGTAATAAAAGCAATAGAAACCAACAACTTTAGAACACGACAATGCATTTTATTAACCACTCTTTGCTTCTTGTGACTTCTTCGAACCTCTGGCATATCTAATTATTTTATTTATTTATAATAATACTCTTGTTCCTGTAAACCAGAGAAGTTCATCAAAATAAGGAATTTCAAAAGGAAACAGTAATGAGCATGAGTGATCTACTCATTCGTTCATTCCCTTAAGGCTAAAATCTTATTCCTGTAGACATACAAGAGCTGAAACACAGAGTGTTTGTCCAAGCGAAGGAAGACAAGTGGTAGAGAGCTTGTTAATAGATTCTGAGCAACCCTATGACCCACAAAGTAATGTGCTGAGACTGCTGTAGTACTCTGGTTCATGAGGCCATCATGGAAGGCTGAGGGTAATTGCTGGGGGCCTGCTGGATGTGTTGCTGGTGGAACTGAGTAGCACATACATACACTGGCTCCTTGTTGGAGCAAGCAGTAGATAACAGCCATAGGGCTGTATCAGCAGCTGTGGCTCAAGTGTCCCATGTTCTATCCTCAGGCTGTAAGGAGAGACTTTCCTATCCCAATCCCTGAGCAGTTTCCAAACATTTTTACTTTAACTTTGGCCAAGGGGAGCCACAGTTTTATCCTACATTGTTAATGGAACACACTCAACAGAGTTAATGGTCACAGAAAGCAGATCAACATTGGCCTTTGTCAAAGCAAACAGAAAAGGCCTGTTGACTGACATAGACTACTTTTCAGTCACTGCTGCCTCACTTCAACAAAAGGTTTAATTATTGCCTTTGAATTATTTAGTTAGGCCTGCACAATACATTGTGCAGCAAATATTAAAATCTGTTCTGCCTTATTCTCTTCCTCTTGTCCCCTTCCATGTCTTCAGTTCAGTGCATTCAGGTTCATATCACACACTGTAATACGTGAATGACACAGCAACACCTCATACATCACATTATTGTTCACAGGAAACTTGAAACATGCAGAAATAAAGTGTTGAACATGTTTAAAACGTTTCTGTCCTGGCATATGTGACACAATTCCTACTGAAGCCAGTGGGACCCGCAAATGCCTGTCTGAGGTCTGAATGTGACTCTAAGAGGTGAAAACTGTCTAAATATTAAGAAAAGATGCCAGTAAATGGCATGTATCTTCATGGTTAAATTCCTGCATAGTGTTTTAACAAGCAGATTCATAGCTCTTGCTTATGTGTAGTTATAAAACCAAATCACAAAGAACATTTTTTTTTGTTTTTTTAAAAAACTTACATTTTAGCTGCAATGAAACATCACAAAGAATAAGGATAGTCAAGTTACGAGGGCACTAGCCTTAGATTTAAGAGACTTTGGTTTTGTATGAATTTCCTTTAGGGACCTGATCCACTAGGTGGAGCACATCTAGCATATCAGGCCCCTACATGTGACTTAGGTGGTCAAATGCCCATATTCCCTGATTTCTGAATCACTTTGGGATTTAGGCAGGAGATCGGTGTCCAGATGCCTATCATGAGGCAGCAGGGCACATGTTCAGGTGAGAGAGAGGCATTTGGGCTTATAGAGTGAGGCTGCAGTGTGCATTCCCAGAAGCAAAAACATGGGAACCAAATGAGTTTGGACACCTACAGGGTTAGGCAGTAGCTCAGCAGGAGTTTTGTGGATTTCAGCTGTACCTAAAAATGAGAATTAGGCTGAGAAAAATGAGACTTAGCTGCCTAGGCACATTTGGGATTCACACCCTTAGTATATCTGTACCTTAGTTCCCCATACATACAATTTGGGTAAGACTACATACCTCACAGGACCGTTCTGATGGCAAATACATGAAAGATTGTGAGGTGCTGAAACACTATGTGGTTCCACCAGTCTGTGCTTGTTTGCTGGGCCCAGAATCAGAATTCCACTGTATTAACCTACCCTACTGCCACCATGATGTCCCAATTGCCACATCCTGTGCTTTCAGAAACATTGGTGTCCATGTCTTCCTCACAATCATCCTAATGCTGGCAGCTTCTAGTCAGGTTCTGCACATATTGCAGGATAATGTGTGAGGTGTTTACAATGCTCACAACAGCAGTGGTGAGTTGAGTGAGCTCCATGCTTGCCATGCTGTGGCATCTGCATGGGTTAACCCAGGAAAAAAAAGTGCAAAAGGTGTTTGCCATTGCTTTCAAGGAGGGAAGGAGGGAGGAAGAAAGGGAGAGACAGAGGATAGACTGACTATATGTACCCCAAACCACCTGCAACAATTTTTTTGCCCCATCAGGCACTGGGAGCTTAACCCAGAATTTCAATGGGCAGTGGGGACTGTGGGATAGCTACCCACAGTGCACCACTCTGTGAGTTAATGATAACCATGGTATTGAGGATGCACTCTGCCAATGTACTGCACTTAATGGGGACATATACAATCGACTGTATAAAATCGCTTTCTAAAGATTGACTTCTATAAAATTGACCTAATTTTAATAAATAGACTTACCCTAAGAAAACAAACTTTCTCCCTTTTATTTGCGTAAAGGAATTTGGAAATGAATTCTCCCTTTTTGTTCAGTTGTTTCTTTACAATTTATCAGAAACAGAAATCAGCATATTTAAAAGATGCAAATAGCATGAAGCAAGTTTAAGCTAGTAAATCCTGAAACGCTCTGCCGTGGAGCAAAAGGTGCATATGCAGCCATGTATAATGTCAGTCGAGGTTAACGATGAGATAGATTGTTTCCCCATTTTCAGTGAAACCATTTGTGAAAAGATGTATTGCTCTAAGTTGGAAATCCATGCTCTGAGACAGCTGCTGACTAGTAATGAGATCTAATGAGCTGTCTCTTTACTGGAAAAAATAACATTTGCAATAATAGCCCCTTTGCAAATTGTAAGAGCATGGGAGCAGAGACAACTCCCCTCATCCCAAACTGATAGAAAGATGTTGTTAACATTTGCATTTCAAAGTAAAGCCATTCTCAAAGTAAGACGAATATGACTTTTTAAAAATTCATTTTTATGTATTTTTTAGCATCTGGCTAAAGTTTTCATTTCTCATAAGTAATATTAACACAATATTTACACCCATGTTGTATCACGATAAACAAAAAAAAAACCCTTTAAGTACAGTTAGGTTTTGATATACACAGACACAAGGTATTAATTCAAAATTGGCCCTGAGATTCTGTCCTTTAGGTAAACCACTGCAGTGGAAAGAGGAAATGATATAACTTAGGGACATAAGACTTGACTGCAATCTCACTAACACCACTATTAGTCAGGAACAAGTCTGTATTGAGTCAAAGCAGTTGACACATCCAAAAATGGCAAGTTAGATCAAAATTGGGACCAGAGACTGAAGGCCAGAGTGTCAGTCTTAACTTTGAATTCTTGGTATGAATTCTCACAGTCTTTACTATATTTAGCCATATTTAATTGCTGTTAACAGACTTTCCCATACTTAATCATGGTTTCATTGTACAGGATTTATTTTTAAAAGAAAAAAATGTCCATTTTTGGATGGTTCTGGAAATGAGCATCACTTATATTAAAGCTACAACAGGATGAAGACATTGTCTGGTGCCATAGATAGCTTAGTTTTCTCAAAACATGTAGTGCATTATTTATCTGTTATTCGGACTTTCTGATGTCTGGGGTAAGTATTTATTCCAGAAAAATATATATTATGTAAAGCAACTGACAAACAGGAGTTCTCAATCAACTGCTTTGATTTATTGTTTTTAGAGGAATTTTTAAGTCTATTTATTTGAAGCGTATTTTAACAGGTAGGCAGGATGGATCTGCTAGATCAAAATCCATATATATTTAAATTATGGTGGCATATATTAAAAACATATATCCAGTCAGTGTGTCATAGAGAGAATAAAGGTAAACTTGTAATAAACAAATTCAATTCCTGCAGGATCTGAGCTTACTTATGTTTTGAAGATACAGTAGCAAGAAAATTTTTGCCACTAATTTATACAGTCTTTAGATTAAAATCCTGGAGAATGAATAGGTAATAAATGAGCCAAATAAGGGAGGCCATATTGTTTCACCATCCCCTCATCCTTTGAAAGTCATCTGATTACGGCCTATAACTTGTCCCATATGGGGAAATGCTAGCCTTTAACAGTCCAGCTTGATACCTGAGTTTATTTATTAGATGCACCATCTTTTACATAACAGTATGGTGGTGCCGGATATAATATTGCAGCAAGTTGTCATTACAAAATGTAACACTGAGGAATGTTCAAATGCTTGTTTTTGCCAAAAAGACAAGGTGGGTGAGGTGATATCTTTTATTGGATCAACTTCTGTTGGTGAAAGAGACAAGCTTTCCAGCTACACAGAGCTCTTCTTCAGCTAGACATTATTACCAAGGCAGATTTATCATCACTGCTGAAGGTCACTGAATTCAAAGAGAGGACAGGGATCAGGCCCTTGGTTCTGTATAGACTGAGGTATTAAAGTTATTTTCCTAACTTAGTTCAAGTTTTTGCCATGCTTCTCAGTCTCTGATCTAAAATATTTTCTTATATATTGAAAAGCAAAATGAGAAAAAGAAGAATTCAACCCTAAAAATATGAGTGTTGTTATCTAAGAAATGTACCAATATTCACTGAAGTAGTGGCTCCAGACATAATTAGGACTACCTGGATGACTATAATATGCTGAAACTTTAATTGCCTGCTACTGATGCTCCTCTGTTTTAAGATAATTGTCATATGACCATGTCACACCTAAACCCTACCCAGTAAAGAGTTTTTATTAAAAAAAAAATTAACTAGCTAAACAGGCAATAGTACCTCATTATTTTCAGTTGAATTGGCCTATATGAGTGAGTTATGTAGCTCAATCCATAGTTATAAAACTAACTGGTACGGTGGGTAGCACTCAAAGAAATATGTGCATATAATTATATATTTATATAACTCTTAGTTATCAGTTGTCCAATCTGGTCATTGTTAAAAACTTGACAATTATCTGTGATTATCTGTGTGTAGCATTCATGGCATTCCTATATTTAAACTACACATAGAAAGTTGTATTCTGCATATATAATGTTAACTGTGCTTCAGATATAGTCATTGTCAAGTTTTTTACAAGATGACCACTGTACATGTACTGTAGTGTGAATGTGGCTGTTAGATATGCTCATTTTGAACTGGGAGCATTGTCTGGCAGAGTCCTTTAAAGAACAGCATATGAAGAGTTTAAAGATATAGAGGATCAGATCCTCAACTGGTGTAAATGGCATACCTTCTTTGACTTCAGTGGAGCTTTTGGGATTTATACTGACTGAGGATATGGCCCATAGCCTTGAGACAACTTGAAAAAAACAGTCATATGTTAGCAGCCACATAATAAAGATGAATGCCAAAGGAATACATGGAGGTAGCAAAGAGATAGGACTGAGAAAACTTGACAACTTAAAAAATAAAAGGTGTATTAGTTTCATAAATCAGGTATGTTACAGAACTACCCAAGGATGTAGAATTTATTTTCATTTATTAGTGGTGGTCCATTAACCCCTTGCGACTTTCTTTCACTATACCGGCTCCCTGTCTCATGAAGATAGAGTTCATATCCTAGTATACCATACCGGCATATAAAAATATGCCTTTGTTGATTATCATTTCCTTTTGGCAGGGATTTGATCTGAATATGCTCTAATTTTAAATGTCAATTTCTCTCATAGCTATGTGAACACATACTTTATGTACAGACTGAGAGTTCTGGGAATCTTTACTTTTCACATAAACGTCACAGGTCAGCTGCAAATCTGATTCAGAAGACAAAGACAGTTCTTCAAATTTCTACATCTTACTGATTTACAGAAAATAGAAACTTGTTAACTGTCCCCCTGCATACATACACTTAATACAATAATATTTTGTAACTGATGATGAGCTAGGGACTTTCTAGACATTCAAGGACAGTCCCTGATCAGAGAAGTGCACAATCTAAGGACACACAGGCAAGTAGACAGATAGAAAAACAACAATAGGCAATTTACATATATACAAGTGAACTCAAATCACTACAGGCAGCTTGTCAGAAGGGGGTCTTTAAGAGGAATTTACATATGAATTAGATAAGAGAAGGACTCACATAAAACACACATAGGCATGGAAGTGATTGTGTGGTATGGAAGATGTCTGCCTCTGAATATCAAATAAACTCCTTTTACTAACTCAAAATGCAGTTGCTAAGTTGAGACTGGGACCATCTTTTTGTTGTGTGTTTGTACAGCACGTAGCACACTGGGGTCCTTGCCCATGATTATGACTCCTAGACACTATGGTATTACAAGTGAGAAATAAATAAAAAGAGGAAGTTAGCAATTCATTATTTTTTTCATTTCTCAGTACCCTGACTAAACTATGGTAAATGAATTGCGCAGTGGTTTCCCTTATCAATCTTGTAGTTTTACTTTTGATAAATACATAGCAGTACTGTGGTATTCAGAGATTCTGAGGCCAGAATGGACCACTGTGATCATCTAGTCTGACCTCCTATCCTTCACAGGTGGAAAGGGGTTGACTCGCTGCTTGTGCCTCTTTGTGGCAAGGATTACATAGAAGCTCTCTCAGCACTGTGTTTCTCCAGCCAACAGCCAATGTGCCTCTGCAGTGGTCTGCCTCTTTTTGCACCTTGGGCCTCCAGCCAGGTCACTTTAACATTTCTCCCCTTCCATGGTAGTCCATGAACAAAAAGCAGGGGGAATTAATGCACATAAACAGAGTTAACAGGAAACAGAGGGAAATGATATGATGGGCCTTCAGGCAGCAGTCATCTGGGATGCGTCTACCTACACGCAGACTGTTCATCAGGGGCTGAAGATCTGTTCTCCTTCCTCATCTGCCAGCAAGTGAGCTGTTCTGCTCCCCTTTTAAGCTCCTCCACTCTGTGTATGGCTTGGTATCTAGTATAAAAAATAGTTTAGTCTTCTGTGTGTTGTAATGGTTTGGTCTTATTTCAGTTGTTGGGTTTAGTGTGAGGGTGCTGGGGTTGTTGATGACCTGTGATACACAGGAGGTCGTGATCTAATGGTCCCATCTGGCCTTAAACTCTAAGACTCTATGACCTTCAGCTTAAGGAAAATAGTGCATACTAAAGTATTATTTCAATGAAATTCTGAAATTCAAAAGATGTCAACCATCTCTAGTCACTAGCATCAATACCAGTGCTATGAAGGCAATAGAGCTATCTATTACTGAACTATGAGGCAGCCTATGATATATATTCGGAGACTTCTGGATGTATCCATTAACAATAGTGGAAAATTCCCAAATATCTCTATTTTATAAATTAGTATTTCTGGATTTCTGACATTACTTCTGTGCTGTCTATTTGGATCAGTCCTGGGGTTTTTTATATTATATGGTGTTTAGGGCAGGGCATGGCTTTAATTTTATATTCATAGAGACCCTAGCACAATGGAGCCCCACTCCTGGTCAGGGTCCTTAGGTTCTACCAGAATACAAATAATAATAAAAATAAAAAAGCATTGCATATATAAAATATGTCCATAAAACAGCCAGGGCATTACAATGTCTTGTTACAGCATATTGCAGCAATATTTATTATAATTGTGTTGTATCAAAAAAGCAAAAGAGTTTTTGTTTCCCTTCAGTCCCAAAGTCTTGTGTCTGTGGAGAAAAATGGTGGCACAGAAAACCAGGGTATTTTTGCTACAGTGTCCATCTGTGATTTGGAATAACTTAATAACACTATTAGAGATGAGCTTCAGAAAGTCTTGGCAAGAGCAAAGGATAATCAGCCAATGGTTCTACTCAACAAAGCTTTCATTTTCTGCACCCTTTGACCATTTTTGCCTACACTGTTAATAAAATACCATGCATGCTTATGTACTGTATAAAGGACAGATAATAATATACTATCTTAAATATATAATAGTTCAAATTTCAGAAAGGAGTTTTAGGATGCTTCAGTGCTCTACCCCTCTACTTCCCATCTCTAAGAATTATGAGATCAACACAGAAATTAAGTCTGAAGAAGTGTTTTGGTTTTTTTTACCCACAAAAGCTTATTCCCAAATAAATCTATTAGTCTTTAAGGTGCCACCAGACTCCTCGGTTTTTTTGTGTGGATATAGACTAACATGGCTACCACTCTGATACTTGACAGAAATTAAGTAGGTTCCAAGAGAGATCTAAAACCATAGTTTGATGATATTGACACTGATTATTGTTTCTGCCACTTTTATTCATTTTGATAAAAACCTTACTCCAACAAAACCAGTAGGACTATTCATAAAGAAAGGTTATATTCAATGTGGATAAGATTGGGAGAATCAGGCCTTAAGATTGTGAGCCCTTGTAGCATTAAATAACCCCAGGAGATGCAGGAGTGACAAAGAGTCCTGTGGCACCTTAAAGACTAACTAAAGTATTAGAGCATAAGCTTTCGTGGGGTAATACCCACTTTGTAGGATGCAAGCCCAGGAGATGGTGCAATTTGTATTTACAGTGCTTTGTACTGTTATATATATACAGTACACTCAGCATAGGCAGAAACAAGGTATACAATTTCAATCTCTCTTTTTAAAACTTTTCTATTGTGTTTCTTTAAATGTCATAATGTAAGTCACTTAACTGTAATTCACTGCCTGTCATCCTGTTTCAGAACATGTACTTGTGTGCAGCCACACCTACCACTGCTGTCCCCCATGTGTTAAAATGCTGTGTTCTAATGCCATGCTGTCTATTTCTCGAGATGAAATTGCCATGAAGCCTGTCTCGTGTACTTAAGTACTTCCCTATCATGACTTTCACCTCTGACTACATCTTGGCAGCTGACAAATCATTCTTACAGGAACTAAGATAACCGTGATGATGAGTAATAATTTTAGGGAACAGAAAGAGTAGAAGCAAAAAGGGATTGCTATTTTCTTTTTCAAGATGAGCATTAGATAAGTAAGAGGACTATTGCTAATATAAGTGATACTGAAAAGTCAACCTTAACTGACCAACAACTACAATTTTTTCAGTGCCACATGCGAATATATAGAAATAGTCTCAAACCAAATCTCAGGATATCAACACAAATCCTGATCTAAATTTTGAAAATGGCCCTTCTTTGCAAATGGAAGTTTAAAGAAAGGGAAGAACAAACAAGTAATAATATGCTCTGCATTGTTCATGAAAGCAAGTGTGTGAGACTCGCCCTGTAAGAGTAATTTTTGTGAACTGATGGACAAGGATATAAAACTCAGGGTTTGAACTAACATGAATTTTCCCTTGAAATCAGGCTCTGGATCAGAATTTTGTGGTTTCACCTTATTTTCATCTAAAGCAAAGGCAGAGGGTAAAATTGACTTCAATGGGGTCAGGATTTCACCCAGATGATTGTTACCATCCGAAACTAATGAGTTCAGAAGCATCAGCACACTCATATTGAGCTAAGAGCTCATGCCGCTAGTGAAAGTGCTGTCTCTTCTTCCCTGGCAAAGCTGACTCATGAGTGCTTCTTAATCATTGCCCAGTGTAGATAAACAGTCTGGGATGAACTCAAAAGTCTTTAATCAGAAAATTTTATTCAGGTAAAGTACCCATTGACATCAATGGGAGTTTTGGCTGGGGAAGGAGAGTAGTTGTTCAGGATTCAGGCACAGGTATACATATTTTAATGGAAGTTCAGGACCTCAGGCTTTGACTCCGTATTCCTAGCGTACCAATGGATATCTGTCCAACTGTGAGGTTGGCTTTTTTGTGTATACTGGACCTTTACCCGTAAAGTGGACACCCTAGTCTGTTGTCTTTGGAATTCCTTGTGAGTTAGTTCAAGATGGCTGCAGTTATAGAGCAAGGCCTCATTACTGCAAACACTTAAATACAGTCTCAAGGGACAGGGACCTAAATCACATACAGTGTTCATACTCATGCACTTTTATGTTTTTTCTTTCTTTCTTTTTTATTTCTTGTAATCTAAAGCATGTAGTGAATGTTCACTCTTTGAAGAAAAAATAACACATAAAACTCTAAAGGAATATAAAATGATAGCAATCATATAAGACATTGTACAGACATAAGTGTACATATAACTAGATAATAAATCAAAAAAGAATGAAAATAAGTCAAATCCAGCTATCATATGCAGCTAATCTCAAAAAAAACAAAAACAAAACCCCCCTCAGATTTATATTACAATGCATTTTCTGTGTATCTGATTATTGAAGGGAACACTGGAAACTGTAACGAGAAATGTAAGAGCCAATTTCAGGTCTCTTGTTTGGAAGAGAATTTCTCTTGATATGTTCTGGGAAATTTCCTCAAATCAGCTAAATTGAAGGAGATCCTTCTGTGTTTTATAACTCATTTGCTCAAAAGAGGCAATCTCTGCACGACACAATCTTGAAGCATGGGAATGAATTTTGTACACCATTTTCGTAGAAATAGCTTGTTAGTATAGGATAAAGCTGTGAACAGCCACTTCCTCAATATTCCTGTGTTGGCTATAATACAGGAATATTTGTGTAAGTATTAACTGAGGTATATATGTTCAGTTTTTGAAACCTAAGGGGAAAACTGCTGTGTGGGGGGGCAAAGGGAGGAAATTTTGCAGAGAAAGGCATTTTCCTACAAAGTCAGCAAAAATCTACTTTCCATTTGAAATGATAGCAGGTTGCATCTCATTGCCTCATTATGTGGAAACATCCTGTTTATCTGATATCTAAGTTTTTACATGACACCCATTGTAACAGGAGATTGACACATGCAACACTGGCAAATTTCACTGATTCTTACAATATTACTTGTTTTCAGGAAAACCAACAGAAGTGCTGTTCAGTTCCAGGATGGTGAGGAATTCAGGAAGCTTTGTTTGTTGTATTTTTATAAGAACTTTCATTTATTTCTTACACTAAATCCTAGGGGTGTGACTCACCAATCAGCAGGGATCACAGTGTCTTCAAAAGCAATAGCAATCCTAATGAATTGGTCTACCAATAGATAAATATTTTCTCATCTCTCCCTAATTCCAGCAACAAGACATTTTTTTAAGAACTTCACAGACCTTGTACTTCTATTCTTATTCTTCTTTTATTCCTTACTCATCTTATTCTAAGAACAGAGTTTTTTTTAAAAAAATATGTATTTTGTTCCCTGCAGTGTTACCTGAAAGTCTCAGATGTATGAATTTCTTAGATCTGTTCTGTGTTTGATTGGATAGAACATAATTTCACCTACAGTCCAGTCTAATATGAAAAACAGAGTCTTGTGTGAAAGAGAAAGGAAAGTCTAGAACTGGGTGCTAAGCTTACCAAAGCCAAAGACTGCTTGAATCCTGAAATTTCAGTGAAGGACTTTGAGAGCCTACTAACAATGTTGTTTAATTTAGGAGGTTATCCTCTATTATCTTATGGCATGCCTCACCCTGAGTATACTGTAAAGAAACATATGCCTCAGTAAATGATGAATTAGAAAAACAAGAGACCATTAATGTTTGTCTCAAGAGTACAGTATGTGTTGCGATTCTCCTGCACATTCTATATTAGGATCAGTAAGTCTTTTATAGATATTCATAAGCGTTGCCTCACAATGCGTCTGCAGGGAAAATGAAGCACAATATAGTTAAAAAACTTGACCAAGGGCATACAAGACATCTCCCACAGAGTTGGGAACTGAACTTCATTTTCCTTATGCCACACAAAACCTCACACTCCCCTTCATCCAATCTCTGTTTTAGTATGCCTTGCCAGCTGTTATTGCCTAGTATGCATTCTGTTACATTTGGGTAGAAGCAAGTAAACAATTACTTTATTGACTTCATTAGGTCTTGCTAGGCTGAGCAGTCCTTTAATGCAAGGGATCAACCACATACTTCATGTAAACCAGCATGCCTTCGTGTCTTTTTTAAAAAAAGACGAGGCTTTCATTTCTGGCTGATAGAATTTATCTGCAAGATGTGAAACTTGCAAACATATTCATCACTATCCTTCCGTTTCTGGTCATAATAATACTCAACGCTCATACTCAACGTGATTGCATCCTGTCTCTATCAATTTCTATATGGGAATGATACGTTCTTGTCTATTAAACATCTCCAGGAAAACATATTCACAAACAAGCAAACCCTTTTTGTATTGTAATGAAATCTATTTTACCACAGTTGAATGAATGCTACAATGTGTCCATTGTTATTATACTGGAATCCAGTGCAAAATATCTTTTTATACAAAGATAGCATATACTTGCAAAGCAACATGCATTGTTTTGGTGAAAACAAAAAAAAGTAGCGCACCAGTGACACTGATTTAGCATCTGAGGGGGCAGATGGGATGGTGAAGAATTGTTTAAGGGGCTGACTGTAAAAATTACCCCTCTCACGTCTGTCTATTGAAAAAAGTAAAGTAACCTAAGTGATGGGATTTGGCTAATTTTAAAGGTACAATCAACTATGTTTTTATCCTTCTGAATTTTTATTGTATATGACTTTTAAGAACAGCAATAGTAACAGTAATAGAAATAAAACCCAGTATAGTGCTTCTGTTTCAGAAATCTGCTGGGCTGGAATGGAAGCTGGAATCCCTTACTCCACCTTATTGAGCCTACTTCTATAGTACATTGGCAATACTGTGCCTCCTGATGGGTTGTAAATGTGCTCTATAAGCTGTTTTTCTTCAGATGCTATATCATGTCTTAAGTTTGCTGCTAATCAACAGCTGCAGTAAAAAAAAAGATATTGAAAAAACGCTGCAATATTTATGTGAAACAGACAGTTTTTAATGAGATTAGATAGTCCTCCAGGTGCCAAAAATGAAATGTAGGAAAACACTTCATTTGAGATGAATAGGTAATAAAAATATTATACTGTGGCTCAGCTCCACTTTATCATGTGCAAATGCAAGGATCAGAAATGTGTTAGCATGTGTGGATGTGATATACAGGCACTTTCCTTTGATGCACCTATGCAGCAACATGATAGTGCTACACACATTGCTGAAGACTGTTTATAGATACATGAATATCAAGGAGGTTAGGGAGATGAGCATTACTGAGAAACTCATCCTCTCAAAGGTGAGAAAAAGAGCCACCTACTTCCTATACAGTATAAAGAGAGACACAGTAGAGCTTCCTTCCTCTGCATCAGTCAGAAAGGGTGGATGGGAAGATGGCAGAAGGTTGAGAGAGAAAAACATGGCTAGTATAAACTCCCCTTTTGCTGACTCCAGGCTTTCGTTGTAGCAAGTGCTGAGGTGACCAATGGCACAGGATGTGGGGGAGTGCAGATGTGGACATGAATGTGGTATAGAAGACCCAGAGGGAAATGGAGGTGGTCTTAAGTCAAGGAAGGGGCATGGAGAGGTTAAAAGGCTCAGGCTAGAAACTGGTTTGGCACATGCAGAGGTGCCAAAGTATCGTGCTCTCTGGTCTTGTAATGGGGATTTTGGAAGAAGCAGCAAGAGGTGGGGACATTGAGAGGTGCAGTAGACTGATAAGGCATGGAAGGTGATGAAGGATATTCTGAGAATCTGACCACATGGAGTGGGAACATAAAAGGGGGAAAAGAAGTAAATGGCATAGCAGAGAGCACAGAATAGGAACAAAGTTCGTAGAAGGGGATGCAAGGGGTGTTCTAAAGGATTGGGGTGTTTTTCCTGATGTGCTTGCAAGAGACTGGGGCAGATAAAACTAGGTATAAATTGGGGAGGCATGAATACGGTGAGCAAGTGACAAAGGTGTACATAGAGGGGGGATGGAGAGACCTGGCAAAGATACAGGAATATATAGGTGCTTACATTTTCCAGCTATCAAACTTCAAGTTTATAAAGTTTTCAATGTTGATAAAGCATCTTTCTCCATTTTCCATCATCATCAACTGTTTCCATATCCCACCCAGATAAAACCCTCCCTTCCCCTCAGTTTCTTATGAGGGTCACTAAAATAGAGCAGCACTTTCCCACTAAAGTCACCAAGAATGGGGAGTCCTGATTTTCAGAGTCTCAGAAGATTGCTCTGGTCACTGCTCCCCTACAACAGACCTTATTTACAGACTGGGTATGCGCCCCAGCCCCTTGAACACTTCTGCATGTCTTCAGCTTTAAACACATGAGTGGTTTCATTGATATCACTAGATCCACTTATTTGCTTAAAGTTATTCTCACGTTAGGTATCTGTAGGACCAAGGGCATCAACTGTAAATGCTTATTTCAACTAAACTGTGAGTTCTTATTTAAATACCCTAACCAGAAATTGACAAACAAAACCAATGTTAAAAAATGAAGCTTGTAAGTGTGGTACGAAAAATGATACTTTCTTTATAAAAACTCTATAGGTACAAAAATAAATTAGTTAAAACCTTGTCAAATTAACAGTTAAGGGATGCAGCCAGGCCCCCACTGCCATATAACTCTCCCTCAGTCCCTCTGACTACAAATGACTATCCACTCAGACTTAAATTTGATCCCTAAAATTTGTGCAAATATTTTAAAAGACAAACAGAAAATCTATATTAAATGAAATCCCCATTTCTTAGTCAAGGGATCTGTTTTAAAATACTAGAACACAAGCATATGCTGCAATATCAGTCACTCCAAAAACTATGCTAGTGGCTACTTTATATATTTAATATAGTTCATAAAAGCAAACTTGCAAGCTGTACATATAATGACATCCCTCCATCGCTATGGCCCTGATGCTGCAACATCACAATGCACAATGATCTTCAGTGGGACACTTCACAGACAAAAGGTGAAATGCACTGCAGTACTGAAGTGTCTATAATCAACAGAATTTTGTAACAACAAATCTATTTGCCATTCCATTGCAGTCCATCAAATTTAAAAATAAATTATCTACTCCATCAGCATTGTGAGAAAACGAATAGCACTCGTAGTCTGGTACTATGTTCTTAACAAAATCTTTGCTACTATTTTTACTACTATCTTTAATAGATGATATATAAAATTAATAGGATGTTTCCAATGTTATGATTTAATTACAGTCCAAATAAGCAGGAAAAGTTAAGAGAGTTTGTGTGTGTCAAGTGGGGTGACAGGGATTATATGGTAGAGGGGAACTGCTGAACTGTTTAACTGTTCATTCGTATAGTAGTAACAATAGAACCTACTTCATATATAGCAGTTTCCATTGGTAGATCTCCAACTGCTTTATGAAGGAGGTAACAATCATTACTCTCACCTTACAGATGGAGAAACTGTGGCACAGAGATCTGCACTAAATCAGTGAGCTTTGGATCAGTCTTCTACCCTACTCTACAAATTAAAATATTGGCAGGCTTCTGAATGGTAACTGTCGTCAAAATTTACACTCATAGCAAAATGGGACCTATTTAGCCATAAATCTGGATCGACCTAAATTTGATATATGGACAGAATATAGATTTAGGAGCAGGTTCATAGATTTGTTAAATTTATGTCATTCTGCCTATTTCAATAGCATTGTGCTGGTTTATACCAGCTGAAAATTTAGCTCTATTTTTTAGATTAATACATTGTATGCTATATGTTTTGATATATTAAAAATGAGTCAGTGACTTTTCAGCTAAATAAAAAATCACAGTAGCATTTGTAATGAGGTATGGCTCCTTATTTCATTGTTCACTTTTGCTGAACATAAAGCTTTGTAAAGAAAAATGTTTGTTCTTTTATTTTAAAATGTTAATGGCCAATGCCTAGGAAATGTTCTGTTGTTTTTGCTGTTTTTAGTGCTTAAAGCACTATAATTTCCATTCATGGATGGAATGCAAAATTTATTGTTTGTATTTATAGAGTTAACAACAGCTGACTCTGTTGTATGTATTTTTCTAAGCTTCTGAGGTCTTGAGTCATCAAAATCACCCAGGGAGAGATTTGCAGTAAATCAGAGCAGGCACTCTCTGTACTTGTTCTTTCCCTGCAACCATATTGTGTAAGTCTTGTTTAAATGTGCTGCTGGTGTTAATTTCAGTGTTGGTGTATTTAGTTTCCTTTATATTTTCAGCAGTCTTAATAAAATAAGGATTCCCCACGCACAATAAAATTGTATTTTCTGCCCTCTGAGTAAAGTGTAGTGCTTAAGCCCACCCCAGTGTCCTTGGTTTGAAGGATATTATATGTTATTTTGTGACTTAAGCCCAGGGACAGCCTGACCCAATCTATTACGGCTATAAATTTTAAAAAGCTCTTGTGCAAATTCTGTTCTTATTTACACCAGTGTAATTCTTGGTTGACACCTTTGACTTCAATGAAATTACTACAGATTTACATTAGTGTGAAGGAGACCAGACTTTAGTTCTCTGTCTCTATCTTTTATTTTCTTACTCTAAATACGTTATAGTTGCAGGTAAGGCTTAAAGTGATTTTAACTGGGTCACATATAAGACAGGAAAGTTCACTCTCAATTTACAGCAGTGACATGTTTTCTTACCCCTGCGTTTGGCACAGCCAATTGGGAG
Source organism: Dermatemys mawii (assembly GCA_007922305.1). NCBI lineage: Eukaryota > Metazoa > Chordata > Testudines > Dermatemydidae > Dermatemys > Dermatemys mawii. Next base: position 46,137,838 of record ML677333.1, on the reverse strand, counting down.
AGCTTGGAGAGGGCATGAGATTCAATCATATCTGTATGAAAACATTAGAGACAAATGCAAAATTGTTGAGAATCTCCATTCTGTCTTGTAACTGGTCTTTTTCCTTCACATTTGATTTTGAAATGGGAAGGAAATGAGAATGCGTGCCTAGTTTATATTTAAGTTTGGAAAGAGAGTCAGAGAAGTGTGGCTACAAGGGACAATCTTTAATGTTTCATGTTTGTGAATTCAATGCCTGTGATGTTCAAGGACTAGCAGGGCTCTCTTAAGCAAGCATGATATTAGTTAATACTTTTAGGTTCTTTCACACATACAGTTTTGTCAGTGTACTGCAGCTTGACCTGGAACATCCTGGATACTTTAGCTCCCATGCCTGTCTCAGACAAAGATTATAAACTGACAATTCATGTGATGGATTTGCAGAAAACGCCAATGGTCAATATGGACTAGTATGAAATTGGAAAGCTCAGGACTATTAAAAGTTAGGAAGAAATAGCTACATCAGTCAGGGGTGTGAAATGTAGATGTAGCCTCTGTCAACATAGCTACCATAATTCAGGAAGATGGTATTACTACTATGACAAAGATTACTGCCCCATTTAGTATTTTGGGGGACAACTGTATTAAGTTTAAGAATGTTTGATGTATGATTGTGTTCTACTCCATGCGGAAAGGTTATCACTGTTCCTCCAGGAACTAAAATCAGTAGTGGTGATGATTAAGGTGATCACTGTGATTGAACAACTCTAGAGAGGAACCAGCCCCTGGAGAAGTTTGCATATACTGGTTTAACCTAGGTTTTCCAGTGACTCAGACAAAGAAAGGGCTTTGATATAAAGAAGCTGAGTTTAAACTGTTACAGGGTCTACTTTCTGATCCAGAAAATTTGAATATGAATATGATATGAATATGAATTTGAATATGAATTTGAATATGAATATGATATTAATATGAATTTTTTCTAGGGGAGGCCCAAATTCTGCTGAAGAAAACGCTTTGGCCTACTAGAGCCCTATAAGACTGATGGGCGACTCCTGGTATGTTTCATGTGTGTTTAAATCTGTTTATTGTTTTTATTATGTTTTCACTGTTATGTGTTTAACTTAAGAATAAATATGCTTGCTCAGAAAAAAAAACGGTGCAGCAATACACAGGGAGAGAGCCTAAAAAACTGCCAGTTTCAAAGAGAGATAGAGGGTTATCTGAAAATTGGGAGGACACAAGCACAAATCTTCTCTAAAGATATTCTGCCTTTGGATGAAGATCCTAGCATCAACAGAAAGGAGCACTGAAGCAATAGAAGCCAAGGCTTTTTTTGTCTGGCATCACAGAGAGTAAGCCACACATTTGTCAGAGGTGCATGAGAGAAAAGTTAATAGATTCAGGATAATCTCCATGAACTCGATCCGTTTCTCCTAGAAGATGTTGGATCAGGTTACTGATCAGCATCTGAACTTCTTTATGCTCATCAAACCAAACCAAATTTCGGAAGCTTTGAGGTTTGCCTATTTTCCACAGTGTTGCATCTGGAACAGACAAAGAATATTATTTTGCAGCTACAGTGAATCAAAGAATCATAGCATCATAGAATATCAGGGTTGGAAGGGACCTAAGAGGTCATCTAGTCCAGCCCCCTACTCAAAGCAGGACCAATCCCCAACTAAATCATCCCAGCCTGGGCTTTGTCAAGCCTGACCTTAAAAACCTCTAAGGAAGAAGATTCCACCACATCCCTAGGTAACCCATTCCAGTGCTTTACCACCCTCCTAATGAAAAAGTTTTTCCTAATAGCCAACCTAACCCCACCACCACTGCATCTTGAAACCATTACTCTTTGTTCTGTCATCTGCTACCACTGAGAACAGTCTAGATCCTTCTTCTTTGGAACCCCCTTTCAGGTAGTTGAAAGCAGCTATCAAATTCCCCCTCATTCTTCTATTCTGCAGACTAAACAATCCCAGTTCCCTCAGCCTCTCCTCAGAAGTCATGTGCTTGACCCCTAATCATTTTTGTTGCCCTCTGCTGGACTCTTTCCAATTTTTCCACATCTTTCTTGTAGTGTTGGCCCCAAAACTAGACACAGTACTGCAGATGAGGCCTCCTCTATGCCAGGTAGAAGGGAATGATCACATCCCTCGATCTGCTGGCAATGTTCCTACTTATGCAGCCCAAAATGTCATTAGCCTTCTTGGCAACAAGGACACATTGTTGACTTATATCCAGCTTCTTGTCCACTGTAACCCCGAGGTCCTTTTCTGCAGAACTGGTGTCTAGCCACTCGGTCCCTACTCTGTAGCAGTGCATGGGATTCTTCCGTCCTAAATTCAGGACTCTGCACTTGTCCTTGTTGAACTTCATCAGATTTCTTTTGGCCCAATCCTCTAATTTGTTTAGGTCCCTCTGTATCCTATCCCTACCCTTCAGCATATCTACCACTCCTCCCAGTTTAGTGTCATCTGCAAATTTGCTGAGGCTGCAAACCAAGCCATCTTCCAGATCATTAATGAAGACATTACTGAAGAACAAAACCAGCCCCAGGGCTGACGCTTGGGGCACTCTGCTTGATACCTGCTGCCAACTAGACATGGAGCCATTGATCACTACCCGTTGAGACCGATGATCTAGCCAGCTTTCTATCCACTTTATAGTCCATTCATCCACCTCATACTTCTTTAACTTGCTGGCAAGAATACTGTGGGACATGGTATCAAAAGCTTTGCTAAAGTCAAGGAATAACACATCCACCGTTTTCTCCTCATCCAGGTGCAGCCTTACTACCATAATTAAAAATATTGTAGCTACTCCATGGCCATGGACACATTTATTGTTAGGTATTAAAAAATGATAACTGACTCATATACTCAATTTAGTGGGATTTTCAAAAGCATCTAGGGTGATTATGCATAGATACTAAGGCCAGAAGGGACCATTATGATAGTTTTGTCTGACCACAGGCAGCACACAGACAATTGAATTTCACTCAGTAATTCAGGAGTTCTCAAACTAGGTGTCATGACCCCTCAGGGGGTCATGAGGTTATTACATGGGGGGTTATGGGGGGGTCCATCTCCATCCCAAACCTCACTATGTCACCAGCATTTATAATGGTGTTAAATATATTTAAAAGTGTTTTTAATTTATAAAGAGGGGGTCGCACTCAGGCTTGCCCTGTGAAAAGAGTCAGTACAACAATTTGGGAACCACTGCAGCAGTTCCTGCATCAAGTCCATATTTTTTATTGTGCCCCAATATACTCTTGAAGAAAAGATACCTAGTCTTGACTAACAGAAAATCCACTAAATCCTGAGATAAATTATGAAGAAATAAGCTTGTTTGGGGTTTGGCATTCATCTAGCTTAATTGTATCAATAAACATTCTGTTTTAATTTATATTATTTTCTCTCTGAGCTTATTGGTTGACGTGGTTTATAAGTAGAACTGTAAAAAATTATTAGAGAGCAGTAGCTATTAAGCTGTCTGGTGTCATTCTGTCACTAATCATCCTGTCATATTTATTTTTGTGCTATGCCTATAAGACACTTGTTCTGTGAAATGCACAAAATTTAGTTATCACAGACGAGTGTCCCATGCTGGACACTCACCAGGCTTCTGCATTTGGATCCTGCATGCTTCTAAGTCCACAGAGCCTGAGCAGCAACCAGGCACTGGCTGTGACTCTGCCTTTTCCAGAGAGCAGATTCCCTGCCTGGTACCTCTTCTCAGAACCCACAGTCCAGCTGTGCAAGATCCAAGACCAGTATTGAACCCCCGAAGTCTTGCTAGTAGTTTAAACACTCATTTACAGTTTAACCCTTTGGGGACACATGACAATTCCAGTAAGTAACCCAGACGTTTTGAAAAGTAATTTCTTAAACACACACACATCATTCCTAGAAAAAGCCTAGCCACTCACAAAAACCCGTATGCAAAACCCTTCTTGTGTCTTCCCCACTCAGGGAGCCTGCTGAGTTTTTGGCCAGTCCTTTCAGGTTCCCCAAGCCCTCTCCTCCTGCTGAGACTTTAGGTTCTCTCTCTGTCTGCCCCAGCAACAAGCTTTCATTAATTTGTTTGGGTCCTGTGGTCAAATAGTCCCCTCCAAGTCAGAGGTGCAAGAGCTGGTGAGATGTATCGGGGTGGACCGGCTTTCCCAAGCGGCTCCCAGAAGCAGTTGTAGCCCCGGCCCTTTAAATTGCTGCCAGAGCCCACGGCCAGAGCCCTGGAGTATCTCCAAAGGCCCTGCCTCTTCCAGTAGAGGCCACCCCTCTTCCAGTTGAGGTCCTGCTCACTCCTCAGGACTCCGGAGTATCGGTAACTCCTTTAAGTTACTTTCACTCCTGCTCCAAATAAAAAAGCATGTCCCTTTGTGACCCCTGAACATTTCAGAGTCTGAGTTTTCATACCTTGTGTCTTGTTCCTTCTTTGCTGCTGGGGAATTTCCATTGCTTCAATTCCTTCTATCTGCAGACAACCTGGGATAACCAATTTCCTTCATCTTGGCCAATTTCTTGACAATATCCATTGTATCTCCAGAGTAAAGCCATTCCATATTAGCAATTTTTTTGATTGTCTTGTAGCTGTTTCCATGCAGGCTGTGTGATATAGTTCCAACAGTAAATGGCTGATTCAATACACACAGAGTTAGAGTAATACACAGAGATAATAGAATCCAGCAGAATCTGTAAATTGTGCATGGTATTGTTGTAGCCACATTGGTCCCAAGGAAATAAAGAAGGTGATGTAGTTGCTTTTATTTGACAATACTTAGCTACAAGGGCTTAGCTACACAGAGCTTTTCCAGAAGCTTCTTTACCCAAACATGAAGAAAAACTTTCAGAGATTAGTCCAATAAAAGATATTACCTCACCTACCTTGTCCCTCTAAGTACATAGACAGATTTTCCAAACCATCACACTAGCAAAATAATATCCAGAATGGGTGCATGTCAGAGGAAAAAGGGAAGAATAAATAATCACAGTAGTGGAAATGACTGACACACATTAGAACTAAGAGCTAATATAAGGAGCTACATTGTTGTGCAGATTTAGAATACTCTGGGTTCATGGTGGTGTTTGCCAGCCTGCAGATGGAGAAGAAAATGTACAACATTTGTGTCACCTACTTGCTACTGAAAGGTTCAGTAATCTGGATGAATAGTGAAAATGAAGGGTGCCATTCATGCCGTCAATGCATGTGCAGAATTTTCATTACTTTTAGTGGTACTATGTGTGTACATCAAGAATAGACAAGTCATTGTGATCAAAATGGCTCTGGATACAGATTGCTGGTTCAGGAGGAACATTTGTGCTAAAGAAACTCACCTCCCCCTTAAAGAGAGCATCCTGCATCACACAGCTCACAAATGGTTTCCAACACTGCTAACAGACCTACACTTGCTATCTCTGAAATGTGCGACCCAGCATCCATGGAAGAATATAAAAGAAAAGAAAATATGTTAGGGCAATTCACTGAACACATTTGAGAGATGTTGTATTACTGTGAAAACTGGGTCTCTCTCTTAGTCATGCTTTTGTCTTCAATATTACTTTTCATCAGGGGACATCAAAGCACTTTACAAATGTCATTATAATTACTCAAGTAAGCCTCACTATGCTCCCAAGGTGTTTGGGAAGGTGGATGGAGGAAAGTGGGTCTATGGAAGCATGAAAGAGTTGTGGAGGTCATGGAGGTATAAGTATCTTGAGGGTGAAATGAGAGGGGCTGACAGGGCATATCAGCACAGCCCATACCTGGCTCACTCTTTCCCTGTCAGCCCGTCACATATGGCTGAAGGAAGGGGAGGAGGCAGAGAGAAGCACTACCACAAAATGTCCATCCAGCTGGTGCATCAGAGGGGACTCCCATTCTTGAAAACCACAGAAGGTTTCCTGAGTGAGAAAGGGAGGGAGGCATCAGTGCTTCTTTTATGTCTTCTTCTCCTGAACCCCTGAGTGCTCCTGTCCCAAGTGCTCCCTGAAGTCACTGGCATCTGGTGGAGGGCATGAAGAGTACATGGGGGAAGAGCACAACTCTGAAGGAAGTAGGAGATGGGGGATATGGATATATTGGAGGGGAGAGCATGGAGAGGTTTCTAGGAGCAGAGAGGTCCTGATGGGGAAGAAGTGTTCCAGAGCTGCTCAGGGCTGTCATAGCCAAAGGTAGAATTCAACATGTTCCTCCATGCTCCACCTGAATATGCCTCTGATGTTTTGACAAACTAAGCTCTCCTGTTGGGAACCACAGGTTCTCTCTCTGTTGCAGAAGTCCTGGGAGCTCTAATGCTTCCGATTGCTCTCTCCTGTTGTAATGTGCTGCTTCTTAACTATAACACCTAGCCACCTATCAAAACCTGTCTATCTCCATAGCTCTGCTCATCCACAATATCCTAGGGATCACAGGATTTCCGTAACAAAATGTCTGTGGTGGATAGGAGCGATCAAGGATATTCACACATCAAAAACGTCATAAAGGAAAAGTTAAGGTTGCAGACATATATTAGTGTTGTGAATGCATATTATCTATTGAGTTACAACTGCTTTCACCAGGGCTCAAGCTGGTCGATTAGATAGATAGATAGATAGATAGATAGATAGATAGATAGATAGATAGATATTTCTCTCTTAATACAGCAGTTTAATACTGAAATACATTAAAAGGAAGATAATATAAAGCATGGTAGGTTTGCCTTATTTCTTTAGTTGCTCTTTATTAATAATCAAATCATTGACATGAATTAGCTTTAGAGCCTTCATACTAATGTAAGAAGTGCTGACATGAATTGCTCCCATGGTGTTTTCTGAACCAGTGAAATGGTACAAGGAAAGAGCAGCAGAAGGTATTTCATCTTATATTCCCAGCTCATCTATTTCATTTAAAGAATGAGAGACTTCAGAAGGCTTTTTTTTGTTGTTCTGATCTCTAAGGATAGGGAATAAAATATAGTAGAAGAGAATCTTACACACAGTATTAAAGAACATTTTCTAGAACAGTCTACAGTTGGGTATACTCTACACAGAACAGATTTCCAATAAATCTGGGAAAGCACCGGGGGAAGGAGAGGTTAATGACCCATGCTGAGTAATAGTATAACCTCAGAATATACAGGAAGATGATCTCCTTGGTGTTTATTTTTAGAAGACAACTTTATTCTGTGTTGACCTGATTTTTATTTTGTGGCTAAAATACTGAAAATAAAAGTGCTATTAATAGCCCTAAACGGTTAATTCCTAATGTTCCAGAAAGGAATTCAGTCAGGGTTCTGATATCCCATTAATATGAACATATAACTTAAATTTACATCAGTAAAGAGTTACTCATGTGCAAAGACTGAAGAATGAGTCCTATAGAGAATAAAATATACCATTGGCTATTTTGCACTAAGGTTGAACTAAGCAGTTTGCCTTATCAGTGAGGAGAGTCTTAAAGTTTTCATGCACTTTCAGATGGAGCTGAGAAAATGAAATAAGAGTTGGCAGTAAGTTGACAGCATTACATTTTTAAGTGTGACTTTAGACTGCAGATGGAGTAGCAAATGAAGCTCAAGACCAAATTGTTAAATTGATCTAAGAAAATGAGAAAGTATATATAGGAGGAGACTGTGAATTAAGCATTAACATTATAATATAGAAAACTTCTATCTTGTTTAAGCTATTCAGATTGTTAAGAAATGTTCTTTCAAAGTGGAGCTCAAAATTTGCACATTTAGCAACCCAATCTCTCCTCCATTCAGACTGAAGAAGAAAAAAGAGGAGGAGACAGTCCACCCAAATGTTGACTAAAGTTAGTAGCAGCATTTTAGCAGCATACTTAGCAGTATTCCAACTCTAACGATTTTATCATAAATCTCAAAATATGTAAGCTGGTATTTTTTCTTGAAACCCCAGCTCCTGGAGTCAAGTGATTTTATGAGAATCTCAACTGTCATTAAAAAAGAAGTTTCTCACCCTCATGGTTGAAGATTAAAAATTGAAAAAGTGACCTGAGGGTAACCTCAGGACTCAGAATCAAAAAACAAACAAAAAAAAAAATCCAAAATATACTATTATAAAAAAATATTGGGATTTTTAACCCACTCTCATAATTTTTTATGCCTGACTCATTATTTTTGAATCGTTTGGGTTGGCAGTTCTGTACTTTGCCCTTCTCCAGGACTCCCGTCCAGATGGCACCATGCAGTCAGGGTTCCTTGTTCTCTGTGGGGAATGTGAAGGGCCAAGTGAGTGAAGCCTAAGAACAGCTGCTCTGTCCTGGGTATCTGGTGGATTAGTGTCATCTGTGAAGCTTTTATACTCCTCAGGGTGGAGTGAAGGGAACACTAGCAGAGTGATGAATACCAGTGGCAGCACGGCTCCTAGGGGAACCTATCTTCCTGGGTCAGAAGGGGCAGCTTTCCTTATTCACCCCTTGCAATGGTTTGAGTTAGTCTCTAAGTTCCCTCAGATCTAGGATTCCCAGCCTGTATATACTGCCCTAGCTGAGAGATTTCAAATCCCTTCTGGTTGAAGAGTTAATCCAGGGGATCTCTGAGAGTTTAATCTCACAGAATTTGCCAAGCATTTTCCCCTGCCTTGTTTTCCCCACAAAAGAATAATATACTTTGAAAAAGAGATGAGGGGCATTTTTTTCCCTTTAATATGCATCTGAGAGATGGGGAGAGGAGGCATCTAAGAGAGGAATATTTGTTTAAGTATTTGCTTTTTTTAAAAAAAAAAGTCTTCGAAAATAGGAAATAGGAAGCAACAGAAGCACTCCATAGATTGTTAATGTTTTACTTTTTGGTGTGTTTTTATTTAAAATCTCATAGCATGTGAGATTATTCTCATAAAGATGAAACTTGGTGTAATGATCCAGTTCAAACCAGACAACAGGAAAGAGAAGGCAATCTGAGTCTAGACTTAAGCTTAGTGACTCAAATGCATATGAATTCAAAGTTGAATAAACTGAAATACTGAACTTTTATGTAGGGGGAAACAGAGCAACTACCCTTGGCTAGTTATAAACAGAAAGACTAATCTGTTGTCTTTGTACTGACAAAGAGTGTTGGTTCATAAACCTGACAACATATAGTGTATATATGAATTCAGATGCTATCTGCAAGCAGACCTAGAGTTTGTTTTCTACTCACAAAGAATTGCTTTACATTCAAGACTTTTGCTTCAGATTAAAAGCAACAACAGAACAAAAAAAGAAAGTATCTAGAAGAAAAAGAATAAATGAGTATAGGGTGTATTTCTTCTGTAGAATGCTACATCAGCTCTCCCTGATGGGAAAAGCGCTTTAGAATTTAATAGAAGAAAACTCAATTTTTCTCTATATATTTTAACCTATTGAACATAAGAGGAAATTATATTCCTGAAACAGACTTCTAGAGGAAGGTTCAATACATACCGAGACACTGTCATTCTTCATTAAATTCTGTAAGATTTTAAAGTAATTAAAATAGCTCCCTCTTATATTTAATTATAATTCCATTGGTTTCATCCCTATTATATTCTATATGACTTCCCCAAAAGGATTGCTTCATAAAACAGAAGACAGGAAGATACCTTAATAAGACGTGTGAAGCAGCTGCTCAGCAGTTACATGGTCAGGACCAAAGAAAGCCCAAGAGACCTTGGAGAGCTCATGCAAATAAGTACCCGTCCTGACCACTAGGCCTCTGTGTACAACCAGGTGCATCAGGAGCCCCCTTCAAGCCACCTTAATGTGCAAGAGAGAGTCTGGGAGCTGTATGAGAACCCTCAGAGAACAGGTGTTTATTATATGGAGTTGTGGGATTGGCAGTGTGCTATGCCACTGTCCCTCCATTTCCTTTTCCTTAGTATGGGGCCTGTCTTTGCTTCATAGAGCCCCTTGTTGGCTAACATCCCCATTTTGGTGCAGTATTTAAGCTCTAGACATTTTTGGGTGAGGTTGAAAAAGGGGGTTCGTGTTTCAAGTGGGTAACCCCCCATCAGCATGATGGAGCATCAAGAGAGGCCCAGCATCTTTTGATGTTACTCCCAAGTGTCCCACTACTACATATAGTCCAAGACACCCTGTAGGGTGTTATTAGTCTATGCCTACTGCCTACAGAGGATCTTCCCCCATGTCCAAGAGATTGTTTACTGCTCTATCAGTGCAGAGCCTGGCTAGGGTTCATAGCAGGGGGCTGGGTTCTATGGCTGCAGTTACAAGGTCATGATTTGGCCAAATATAAATAAGCTGAGTGACAAGAGGGCAAGGCGAGGAGAATCTGGATTATAAAAGCATTGTCACAGATGAACCATTGTAGAAGTAACAAACAGCTAAGGAGCTTGCTGCTTTTGTGTGAATGAATAAGGACTGGAAATTATGTAGGTGCCTACATTCTATTGAAATTAATTGGAGCTAGAGGCCTAAATACCTGTGGGGATCTGGGCCTAACTTCCTCACTCCTGAACCCAGGAGAGCAAAAAATGGAAAAAAGAATTGCTGAAAGAAAAGTATGTTTTTTAGTTTACTAAAGGGGATAAAAAGTGACATTTGTGGAGGAACACTTCTTCTTCCCTAGGAAGCACAAATTTCCTCATGATTTATAATCTGTGCCAGAGCCTGGGAAAACAAAAATATTGAAGACTTCTTCAAACATTAATAAAGAAAGTATCATATATATTCCAGACTGGAGGAATGATGTGATACTTGATATGGTCAATATATTCCCCCATCAGAATTTTGAATACCAGATGTAAATTTGCATGCACCTTAGGCCCCTTCTTATGTCTACATGTGCAGATGGAAGCCGTAATTTTGTGTTTTAATTAAATATAGAATGCGTACCCCGTGCTTGCACGTTAAACATTAATGACAAGAATGTGACATAAGTGCATATTTATTTTTTTAATAAATGCAGTCCATGGACTTGGAGGTTGTAATGACATCATAAACTGTTTTTTTCCAAGTTTTATTAATGTTTTTCCAACCTGTTTCTTATTTCCCTTGAACAGAGGCCACCGCCACTCCCAAGAACACTTTCTGATCAGAGTTATAATCAAATGGGTAGTTGACAGTAGATAGAGTGAAGTGATGAGATGGGGGGGATATTAGCCATACAAAACAATATTTTGCTGCAGTTAACAAAACTGAAGAGAAATTTGAGGTTAAAGCATTTTTCTTTTCTCCCTCTTAAAGCCCAGGCTTATATAGATTATTTGCAGTGTGTAAAATTAATCCTGGGCATACATCTTTGCAGGATTGGGGCCTTGATGTAAACTTCTGTGTTAGAAAAACATTTTCATAGTTCTCCTGAGACAGCGCTCGGGACATCCTTGTCACAATTCATGTGCTTTATATATTAAGTAAATAGCACATTACTAACTTTAGTAGGAGTTTTTGAACAAAACTTTTTATGGCTCTCAGGATTTGACCCACAAGCCTACTGAATCTTTGGTGTCTTATGCAATACAAATAGTTTCTTCTCCCATGATGTTGTTTCTTCTTCCAAGATGAGTCTATCATTTGTAAAAAAAAAAAAATAAAAAAATTAAAAATCATTTCCTGGCTGAAAATTTTTGGTTAGTTCCTTTGGGTCAGATCCTGGCTGTACTCAACTCTGTATCACCAAAACAGATGAAGCAGTGCTGCCTTGCTGTGCTCTGCTCAGCACAAACAATGATCTTAAAACTCAAAACATCTCTGTGAGGTACTCTAGGTAAATAAGTCTTAAAGTATTTGTAACACAGCATCCCTAAGTGGATAAAAACCATCAGGTGTCAAACACAGGACTTCTGGATCTAAAAGCAATAGCCTCTAGTGTAAGAGCTCAAAGAGCCAGCTATGTTATATCAAATGCTCTACAAACTCTTAAAGCCATATGCGGTCAAACCACCAGAAGGGACAGAGAGCCACACTGTGCAAGTATGGGTCACATACCTCCCCTGCTTTGGGAAGCACATCCCTGTTGACATTCTCATTACATTGTCTTGAACTGCACATAATAAGAACTTAAATGGACTAGTATTAGATCATTCTATTGAAAAGGTAAAACAAGAGAAACCTAACTTTGAAAAATAAATGTACTTAGAAGACTGGTGTAACATGTTTGCATTTTATCTTAAAAAATTATTTTGTTTATTTTCTTTGTTCAGCAATGAGACTCTCATGGGCAAACACAATCTCTGGGGAAAAGACAATTCTCTATTCACTTTAAAATCCACGTCTTTAGTCATTTAAATCTCATATTCTGTAATAATCTGCAGTGAATTATACTTACAGTGACCCTTCTTTCAGTCAAAATGTTTATTGTATGCCAGCCTAATAACTCCCTGATGATCATATTGCACTGTGAATAATATGCTGTGCTGAAATTACTTGATGATGCTATCATTACAACACCCTACACAGATATTTTCTCCTAATTTTTATAAATATGATGCTTAACATACAGAAAAAAAATCCATTTCTATTGCATTCTTTTATTAAAAATGCTAATTTGAAACATTTTACTTAATTTACTGCTTGTGAAATGTAACAATTTAACAATCAAGAGACTGATCATAGGCAGCATATTATCCTTTGCCAAAATCTTCCTTCTTTCTGTCCTCTTAGAATCGTGGTGCTAAGGAGCGGGGTGGGTACTGGGCAACTGCTTTTTGACATAGAAAATGGTGTTGACTTTATTTAAGCCACATACAGTGTGCACATACAGTACAATGATGGTTTCTGGGTAACTCCTTGCAACAAATATTTATTCAAAGAACATGCACTGGATACTTCCAGGGAAACAACATTTAATCTCCCCCAGTTCCACGGCTGGGACTCAAACTAGTTCAGTTGTTTGTCAAGAGGTACTCTACATATATTGAACCTGGGCCCATTTTGGCTTTCATTCACCACCTGGCAGAAGGGTTAGACATATGTAATAATATGATATAAATACATAGCCAATCACCACCTGAGTACTTTATGTTCTGCTCATTTCTCTGCCCATTTGTTTGTTCTTTTTAGAGTTAAAGCTTATTGGAGACGGGACCTTGCCTTGTCTTGGTATCTAGCAGACTGTGGGCCGTACTGGAAACCAATAATAAATAACAAAATATAAATAATAAGCCAGTCCTGGGCTGTTTCTTCCAACAATGATGTCATTTGGTGTGAATCATAGTTCTGTACTGAGGACATATATATATATATATATATATGTACACACTGGGAATTGGAAATGATCAGTTCACTTCAAATAGAACACTGAACAGCCGCCCATGGTAAGCAACTTCTAGGGCCAAATCCTTCATGATATGACTTCATTGTTTTCACTGGATTTACAGCAGGAATTAATTGGTCCCCAATTACTACAGACCTGGCTCCAACTTGAAATTCATAGATTCCAAGGACAGAAGGGACTGCTGTGACAATTTAGTCTGACCTCCTCTATAACACAGGCCATAGAACTTCCTCTAAATAGCAACTAGGTCTTATCTTTTAGAGAAAAAAAAACATTAAATCTTGATTTTAAAATGGTCAGTGATGGAGAATCCACAATGATCCTTGGTAAATGGTTCCAGCGGTTAATTACTCTCACTGTTAAAAATGTACACTTTATTTCAAGTCTGAATGTGTGGAGCTTCAACTTCTAGCATTGGATCATATTATACCTTTCTCTGCTAGATTGAGGAAGCTGTCATTAATTCTTTGGTCCTCATGTAGGTACTTATACACTGTAACCAAGTCTCCCCTTAAGTGTCTCTTTGTTTTGTTAAATAGATTGAGCTCCTTGAGTCTATGACTATAAGGCATGTTTTCTAATCCTCTAATTGTTCTTGTGGCTCTTCTCTGGACTGTCTCCTATTTGTCAACATCCTTCTTGAATTGTGGACACGAGAAGTTGACACAATATACCAGCAGAAGTCACACCAGCGCCAAATACAGAGGTAAAATAACATCTCCACACCTGCTTGAGATTCCCCTGTTTATGAAGTGGTGACCTAGAAGTAAGAAGCTCTGTATCTTGTCCTCAGTGAGCCATTCAGTTCCACCTACTGCAGTCTTCAACTTTATATCTGGTAAAAATATATTATCTAATGTATAAAATAAATGTTTCTTCTTAGAACATTGATTGTGACTTTTTCTCACCTCTCTTCCCTGCCCCGCTCTGCTGCCTCCCTGGTTGATGAACTATTTGATTTTGTTTTCAAACTTGTTTTTTCAATCAAAAGATATGCAGTATAATGATAGGAAAGCTTCACTCTTTTACTCAGTCTAATGGAGTTCCCTTTTGCCTTCAAAGTTTATACATTTTAAAATAAGTGATTATTCCATGAAACAGCATAGTGCTACTATTATAGCCTAATTAATTACTAATATCCACAAATAAAATGAATTAAGCTTGTCTAAAACTGCAACTTTAACGTGGATAGAGGCTCCCAGGAACTGCATTGGGTATATTATTGGGTGTATATATTTTAAATGCTTAGCCACTGACTTTTAGTATACATCTGAAAAATTTGATATCTCTGAAATAGGACATTTGGTGCTGTCATTCCTGTAACCTAAAATGTGTTCATTATTTCAGAAGAGCCATATTTTTTTTCAAATGATTTCTCTAGTTTCAATGAACATGAAAATATTTCTCTTCCTACACTGTGCTTGTACAGCTGAAGCAGAGAATTCATCTGGTTCTCTCTGGCTTCATGTGTCAGTCTAAGGTAATATTATTTCAGAGACATTGACTGACATTTAGCAAAATGCTAAAGCAGAAACATTCTCTCTGCTACTGCCTAGATGGCTGCACTGGGCAATCCTGAAAATAAAAAAGTACAATATTAATATATTATGTATAACCTACATTTTGAATTTCTTGACATCTTCCCAAGATCTTGTAGTTCCAAATACAAATCATACATAGACTATTAGACAGATTGCATCTAAACAGGGTAGAGTTAATTATCATATATGTTATTGTTTTGTGGCTTTGTGAATGTCATATTATAAAAAAGAGGAGATATGAAATTTGAGTTATCATCTTAAATTGTACCAAACCCTATCATTCCTCAAACTACTTTAACAGAGTAGACTGTTAGAACAAAAACAAACTCATGCTGCCATTTGCTGTTTGGTCTGGGTGGTAAAATTAAACTGAATGCTGAACTACTGGTAAGAGATCTAGGTGTCTGTAAATATGGAATATCTGTGATTAATACCACTGCATAATATAGCTTTGTAAGAAAAACACTACGGTGCATGGTATTTATTGAAAAAGATTTTTCTCCTAATCTTTAATTGAAATCTCTTTTATTATCAGTATTCATTAAAAAGAAGTTGCTTCAAGCAACTGCTTATTTATCTTTTATAAATACCTGCTAATAGAGTAGTTAGTGGGTATTTATAGATGATAAATAAATAGATAGTGGAGTCCTGGAGTCTTAAAATTCCACCTGCCCAGCAGGGGGATTTCCATCAAATAACACTGATTTAATGTAAAATCCCTCTCGATTCATGGAGACTATGGTGAATTTTAACGCTCCAAAAATGTTTAACAAAAGTCCCTACTGTAGTCACTGTACAAGGGTATCGAAATATACAGAAATGAAAGCGACTCAAGAGACTCTGCCTTTCACATAGACCTTCACCTGTCATAAATTCATATATCTTAAGTATAGAAAACACAATTGTTATTGTCTAGTCTGATCTCCTACATAACACAGGCCATACAATTTTACTCACTAAAACAACTGACTAAAAAACAGAGAACAAAATAATCAGTAAAGGAGACTGAACAAAAAAGGCTTGCAGTGCTACCTAACTCTTGGCAAACATAAGCTTTGACCTCCGAAAGTCAAGTTCCAGGCACAGATGTAAAAATGTTATATATCTCATCTGTCTGAGTACAACATAAGGAAAGATGTGGTCTTCTAAATAATTGTGGAACTAGTTATTTAGAAGACCACATCTAGTTATTTAGAAGAAGTTATGGGATTAACAATTGTTGTTAGCACGTTGGCATTTACCTGAAACTGAATAAGTAGTGGAGGTGGTAGAATTTTTCCAAATTTCAGTTTTTCTCCTCCACAAAAAAAAATTACAGTTTTTAATTTTGACAAAAAATGGGATGCATTTTCATAATTTTTAATGAGCTGGTTAAAAACCAACATATCGAGATATTTAGTTAAAATGTTGATTGTCGATTTAAAAAAATAAAGACAAATTGATCATGGAAAATTTAGTAAAAATATTCCCATATTTTTCCTGAGGTCAAATCAGCAGCCAGTGGAATTTGCTAAATATCAGGGATATATGCTCAGAGCAACCCTTCCAAGTCAAAAGTCATGCCACTGGACTTGACTTTATCCAAAGTCCACTGAAGTCAATAGCAATCTTTCCATGGATTTCAACAGAGTTCTGATTGGGTCTTAAAAGGAGTTTTGGGAGTCTTGTCAAAGGCCATTCTAACTACACATTAGAGTTATCAAACTTAGAGGTCATTTGCACCAAGAATAATAAAAGTACCACAACTATTTTCGAGAAATAGAGTAGTATTCTGCTATTCTGCAAAGTGTCAAATTCACACTGAAGATGGTTTGCAGTTTATTGAAATACAGATCAAGGAGATTCTGCTGTTGTGCTGGGGAAGAGCTAGTATGGGTGATGTCATGCCCCTTGAGAGTCAGTGGGAGAGCACTAAGCACTGTATCATGACTTGTTCTTGAAATTCAATAATATCCAGAAACAAGGCTAGAAAAAGTACAGTTATATGATAACTTGTTCTCTTCCTTATCCTCAGCACATCTTCAGCTGCACGAATACCATAGTTGAAGTTGTGTATCTTAGTTTGAGCCCTCCCCTCCCCCGGTTGTGTAGCCCAGGCCTAAGTGTTCTCTATCCACTAGATGGGACAGAGCACCACACCCAGGAGGTATTCTAGGTTACAATTGCAGCAAAACTAAATTCAGAATTGTGAAAACTGGAAACCAGAGTCAAAAAGCTACATTAAACCAACCAGAAAACAGAAAAGTACCATGTGACTTATGTCTAAGCAAATAAACTCATATTCTAAATTGCAAATATTGATTACTTGATGCAATATCCATAATAAACTATGATCAATGAGCATTAGCAATCTTCTGTCATGAATATGATCTCATAAAGCATAAATTTCAAACAATGAAAATATGTGGAAAGAAGTGAATAAGCTGTGTTTGTAATGGTGCTATGAATGTGGAATAACATTTATTATTATTATTTTTATGAAGGAAGTTTATTCATAAGGAACAGTAGTTAAAGTCTGATTTATTGAGATAGTTATATTTTTCATGTACACTGAAGAGTGGATCATTTTGGATATTAATATATGGTAACAGTAGACAAAGTGAAAGGGTTCTTTAAATCTAATCCTAAAAGGATTATGAAAAAGTACATCAGAAAGCAGGGCATACCTCATGTTCTGGGAGTTTTCCAACTTTGCAGCACTTTACGGATGTGTAGGTGGCAAATTATACCACTCACTTTTCTGAAGTGTTTGCAGATAATCAGACAGATGCATGCACATATCCAGATGGAAAAAACTGATAGCTGGATATCAACTTTTCAGATGCCTGTAGTAGTGAGAAAATAGTACTCTTCAACAATGTTTAAAGAAATATAATAAAAAATATACTGGAAATCAACTGCAAAGACAAACTTATATGAGACTTGGGGATTTTTTTTCCTTTGTTTACTTTTTGTTGAAAAATCAGCCACTCCTGCTGCCCCATTTTTACCTGAAAGTTAAAAAATGGGGAAAATTTGAGGTTAAAACTGTAAAATTTCAATTTGGACATGGCATCATGATTCATCATGGGAGTTATAGTTTGGGCATCTCATATTTTCCTCTACTGTCTGTGCTCCATAGCTGGACTACATCTCCAGTGATGTACCATGGACTCTCCTCTTGCTGAGCAATCATAGCCCCAGTTATGTAGTTAGAGATCATCATGCATACGCACAAGGTGGTAGAATTAAGGTTGCACAAGCAATCTAAATTGTTGGCATTTCTTGACTTTGCAACCTAAAGAATGTTCTTTTAATGTAGTTTTGTAAGTAATTTCCTAGTTTCTTTTTTTAAGGAAAAAAACTACAAAACCAGATTATAATATATATAGCTGTAAACAGTGCTGTTATGATGCACTGCTTTGGTAAGAGAGGGAGCACAGCTTGAGCAATGGGATTAACTATAGTTTAGTTGGCAGCAGCAGGATGCTCATATCCCTGGGAGAGGAATGGACTGCTGGGGACATATACTTGATACAGAAGATGGTGGGAGAGGCTTGGATCAGCTCTTTCTCTGTCCTCCCCATGGGAGGCTGGAGAGCTCCTCCCCAAGTAGTAGTCCCATGGCTGGGGGATGAGCCGTTGTTTCTATGCACTGGGCTGGGCAGGAAAGGGTTTTGGAAGAAATCCAGTCTGACTCCCTTTTCTGCATATCCTGAGATACTCTCCACTCATAGGGTTCCTTGTGCTGCTTTGGAGACACCAGGGAAGTGATTTGAGGTTAGAATATTCATGTTCCATTATTAATTTTCTATGACAACAAAAACATGCAGTCAAGTGACAGAAAGGAAATGGCAATTTCCAAAAGTTGGTATCACTGCTACCCTTAATAGAATTTCATGGGACAAGAAATGTGCTTCTCTCACACTAGGGTTTTCTCCCTGCCAAATACTAAAGGACTGATGTAAACAATGAACATTATTGCATTCAAAAGAAAGTTGCAAGAATAATCTTAATGGAATGTGTTAGGCAGCCTAAAAATAGGGCTCACTACCTGTTTTCCCAATAACATATTTGCACTGTATTGTTTCCAAGGGATATAAAGCCAACTGAAATCAATATAAAGCCAACTGAAATCAATGGGAGTCCAAGGGATATAAAGCCAACTGAAATCAATATAAAGCCAACTGAAATCAATGGGAGTCCTTCCACTGACTACAATGGCCTTTGAATTGTAAATGGCCCATAGATTGTAAATCCTTCAAATTGGTATTTTGTCATCCCCTATAGGTGACAAATACAACACATTTTGGACCAAATTCAGTGTACAGTGAATTTAATGGGAGTCTTTCCACTGATTTCAGTAGATGTTGAATCAAGCCCATTGTCATTGCTTCTTCCATTAAGTATGTTTTATACTTCAAAATATGTCCATTAAGTCTCTGAATAAAACTAAGTGTGTAAGCTATGGCTTTCTATCTGTATCATAAAGCTCCTGGTACATTTTAACTGCTATAATAAATAAGTGCTCATTTTATACTAAAGTAAAAGTTACAGAAGGCAGTTGATGTGCTGGATGGTTGCTTATTACATTTTCAGAATAGTTACACAGTTACCTCGTGTTTCCCCACCCCCTCTTTGTTTGTTGTATATACCTTTTGTTTCTCATCTTATACTTCCATTGTATAAGATGAGAAACAAAAGGTATATATACACAAAAGGTATGCTCTTTGGGGTGGGAACTGGCTTTTATGATAGATAGGAACACAATGGGACCTGGTCCTTGGTTAGGAGCTCTAGACACCAGCACAATATCAGCATCAATACCAAAAACACTACTACTACTAATAATAATAAAATTAATAATAATTAATAATTCAATCAGTTCGGAAAATCTGTTTAAATTTGAGATTATAAGTAAACCTATAATGACTTTGTCATTAGTTCTATTGTGTTTTTATAATGGGATATAAATAATACAGAATATCTTATTATTACTAATGTAAGTCAAATAGCACAATATATGCAGTATTCTTCAAGTGATCCTCAATGATTATAAAACAACATAAGAGATGTGTTTCCTTCAGAGACATTTAGTACTATTTTTATTAATTTAGAGTTACTTCCACTGATTTTTACTTATATTGTGCTACTTTCCCACTGTCTGTTGCAGGGTCCCACTATATCTGATAGCCAGTACCCCTGCGTGAGTGAACTTGTTTCCTCTGCAGTGCTCTCCTAAATTGGATTGGTGTCTGGTTCCTAAATCCCAAGACCATCCTTCGGAATCACGTCTCCAGTGTAGCAGCACTGCTGCTAAATCACCAATTGAAAAATTCCAATTTATTTTCCTCTTCAGATTTGTGCAGAGAACGAGTCTACATAAAAATGGTATGATCTAGGAAGATATTACTTGCAGCAGTCTCTCACATGTTTCAAAATGACTCACAAGAGTTGAAAAGCTATATGTGCATCAGTAATAAAGAAAACAGGCGGGGGAAACAGATAAAGAATGAATGATCTGAGTAATTGATTATAACTGATGAAAGTAAATTTGCTAACAAAAGAAACGTAAATGTAAAAAAATATAAACAGAGTATATATTTCAGAGATAAGAAGAGGGAAACCATTTAAAATGTAACTACTGATGGTACAAGAACATCTTTAAAATTCTTTCTGCTAGGAACAATACTCACTTTTACAAGCTAACTTATTTGGTAACAGATTTTAAAAATATGATATGGGTGATGTGCCTGTAGTAGTTTTAATGAGGTGAAAAATCATATGAATTGAATTCCTGTACTTTTCCACAGCAGTTTTGTCATCCATTGCAATATTCTTTGAAGAGAATCAATAAACTTCTCTACTGGAAAGAACAAAAATTAATCTCTTCAATTCAGAAACATCAAGAGATAGTACATTAAGTGACAGGAGAAGCTATCCACTTTACAGGAGCAAATACTAAGAAAACTACATAAAAAAAAGAAAAGGATGTCACTTTTAACTGTATTTATTAATTAAATATATGTTTTCATTGTATGATTCCTTCCTTAGAGGTTTTTAAGGTCAGGCTTGACAAAGCCCTGGCTGGGATGACTAAGCTGGGGATTGGACCTGCTTTGAGCAGGGGGTTGAACTAGAATAGTAGATGACCTCCTGAGGTCCCTTCCAACCCTGATATTCTATGATTAAGGACCAGATCCCAGGACCATTGACATCAATGGAAAAATCCTCATTTGAATCCAACTGACTTTAGAACACACCTCAAATGCATTTTTTGTGTATTTCAAATATGTTCAAATATAGATTTAACACATATGCACATAGGTGCATACGCACACACACATTTTCCACACTATTTTTAAATTCAAGATCGGTAGTCAGGCAAATTGTAAGGCCCATTTCCCCCCTTTGACACATGGAAATTTAAACACATCTTTCATCAAGATGAGTTTATCCTGCTAGTACTTTTCTACATCCATAGGTATTTCGGACATTTTAGAATTATTTTTTTTTCTGTATTTGATTAATTGAAGCCACAAGTGGACACCACATGAGTAAGTGATTATATATAGTGAGTCATGATGAGTGTACATTGATTTTATGAACATGCAAGTCTCACTTGTGCACTTGTGTATGCCTACATCTCTCTTTCACACACAAAGATACTAATGTAATGTTGAAGTTGCAATTTTAAAATGGCAAAAGATTTCTGAGCTCAGTGGGAAACTTGCACAGAGAACAACACCAGGATTAGAACTAAAGCCAGGAAATGCAAAGTTTCATGTTCCATATGCAACCTTAACTCTATTACTGTAATAAAGCTGAGATGCACTAGCAGGCTGTCAAGAAATTGTTCTTTATTTTCTGGATCCAGTTATCTGACATGCCAAGGGTCAGTACCCATTGATTCTAGATACTCCCATCACATTCCCCTTGTGCTTATATTTCTGGCTAGATCCTTGAATCCTGAACCAACTAAAGTATGTAAGTTAAATATAAGTTGGGAAAGGGTTCTCCAAACCACTCCTGGGGGATGGAACCTACTTCCAAGTAATAATTGTATTTCAGAACTTCTATATTGTAGGCTAAGAAATACAGTAGCTCTCTGTATTCACTGTAAATGGGAGACTGTGACCAACAGACCTACTAGGGTGTCCAGACAACAAGTATGGAAAATCGGGTTGGGGTGGGAGGTAATAGGAGCCTATATAAGAAAAAGACCCAAAAATCAGGACTGTCCCTGTAAATTCAGGACATCTAGTCACCCTAAGAACTACATAATCAAAGATATGACTTATTGGAAAAGAATTGATTGTATTCCTCAACCTGAAATATCCAAGTCATCATACCTTGAGGGAGTTGAGTATGTAGTCAGGATTCTATCTGCCCCCCGTACAGTAGCTAGTGCCTAGAGATCAGTGCTGGAGAAAGCATATACTTCACCTTTTAGAAAGGTGTAGTAAGTATTGCTGCTGAGCATGCTTTCTCCAGTGCCTCTGAAGCCATTGTGCCATCTCTATCTTAGCACAATGCTTCCAACACTGTCATTTGGAACTTCATCTGATTTCCCTCCACACACTTCTGGCTCAAAAAGCCATAATTTGAAAAATACAGAACAACAAAGCTTTATGTTACAGTGCATGATCAAACTACAAGAAGATATATTACAGTTTATAAGAGAGTGAGGTTTTTCTAAACTTTGCTTTCTTTTAGGTGTTTTTTTTCCTACCTGGATCATTCCCCTGAATGATCCAACTTTTCATTTACCCTTAATTTTCAACTGGTATTTGTTCCCAGTCTTAAAGTCGATTTTAAACAATTAATCTGTGTACTGAGATTTTCTCTGACATTGTTTCTTTTTTCTTCTTTTCTACAGTCAGCTAGTTTTTGTCTTCATAGCTCCTGTCTGATAACAACTTCATCATCTCTATTTGTTTCACACACACACAAAAAGGAATTAAATATTAAATATTTATTTGTTACAAATATAAGGCCATGTCACACATAAGATTGCAGTATAGAATGCTAAAGAAGCATTAAGTGTTGTATATGAATTTCAAATATTTACTAAACACAAGAATCCAAAAAGTTCCCTCTATTTCCAGATTTGGGATTCTTCATTTTCATTTTCCTCTTTAAACAAAATAAGATATAGTGTTATTCTGGATATGCGAATAAAAACAGATGTGGAGGTATTCAAAACTACCAAAAGTTCTTGAAGTAGTTTATTTATTTTATATTATATATTTGTTTTAATCTTTTAATGTTACAAATTAAGGGAAACATTTGAATTAAAAATATATTTTTATTAAAATATAATTAGAATAGCTTCTTTAAAAACAAACAAACATGGGTTTATATATTTTTTTAGCTTCATTGAACTATTTAACTTATAGTTGCAGCTTAAAAAAATAAAATAAAAAGTCGCTTTCAGCTTTCAATCAGCAACCACAGATGAAATCATTAAAAAAGAGATTTAACTTCTCTAATGGTGTTGCCTTTTCCACTTTCATTTCCATGGCCAATGACATATGATCAGAGAAACAATGTAAAGTCCAAAAGTAATCATCAGATGTTATTACCAAAATAAATCTTTGAGCAGAATGAAACCAGTTATTGTGCTATGAAAAAAGTTTTAATCTTTAAAAGTTCTTGAAAATACTGTAGTTATTGTAAATAAATTATATATTGTAAACAAACAGGAATGAAATAAATCAAATAATTTAAAATGGTTATAAAATGGTGTTTTAAATCTTGATAAATCCTCAAAGGTGATTTGCCACATTTAATTGCACTGTAGATTTTGTGTAGCTGCAATTCCCAGATAATCCCATTTTGAGATTTTGATGCTGAAATAAAATCAGAGTATGGAATTTTGTGAGACATTATTATTATTCAAGGCTTGAAAAAGTTAATGCTTGATTAATTTAGTGTATTATATTTGTCTGCTTCCTTATTCAGTTTGAAAGATCAACAACTGTAGCTAGGACATTTTTGTGACAAATAAATTGTAACCATTTAACTTTGATATGGTCAATGTAAAACATGATTATTGATTGAAATTCTATTGTTTTTACTCTGTGCATTGAAAAATGAAAGTTAACTATTGTAATTCAGCAGTTTAAATCTATTTTGGCAATATTTGAACATGTTAATAGACTTGATGCCATGAAAATTTTAAAATAAAATTGACATACTTTTATATGAGAGCATATACACCAAACTCAAAATATGTGATATTTTTAAACATGAAAAATAATTACTATATTTGCACTATACTGTGCTTATTATGACCAGACAAGTTTTATTTTTTAGCACACATTGTAAAGAAAATAGTTCTCCTTTTCAAGTAAATCCTACATGATGATATACTTGCTGCTAAAATCATAGCTGTGGAAATACATTTTCTAGAGTGTGTTAACATGTTCTTCAGAGGACTTTTCCTTGTACTATCATGAAGTTTGCATGTGGTATACCTAATTTTCCTAAACTATGCTGTAACAAATTACACTTACTTTTGCGGTTTTATTAAATTAATAGATTTCAAAACTAGAAGAGACTATTATCAGTTGGCCTCCTGTATAATATAGACCACAGAAATTCACCTAGTTACCATTGCATTGAACTCATTAACTCGAGTTTAACTAACGCATAACTTCCATAAACATTTCTGTACTTGAAGCCTAAAAAATGAAACTTTCAATAGGACTCTTTTGACCACAAGGTGTTAGGGGTAAATACTGATGGGTATAGAGAGCAGTCTGATATTTTTGGTTTATATCAGGAAGTAAATAGGGAAAGGTTCAATTGAGTGATCCCAGCCTTCCCTTTTACTAGATCTCTGGACCAAAGGAGAAGATTAGTGTGCACAGTGGTTCCCCAACATGCGATACAATGCACAAGTGATCCAGGACTCAAATAGCTATATTGCACTTCTAAACCCAGCAGATTATGGTGTACTGAAAATCTTCTCCCAATACATTTCTCGTGCTCACAACCCAGCAGCCTGAGGCATTGTTTTAAAATGAAACAGGAAAACAGTGATCAGCCATAAAATTGTGCTATCATTTTTCTCATGCTATTGCCCCCCTTTCATAGCACGATTCACTAGTCTGATTTGAAATAGTTTAAAATAATAAGCACAATTCATTGGCAGTTTTTCTTACTCTTACCACCACTGAAGAATGCAATTTCATGCTGAATTCTTCAGATGATATTAAATTCTTGGACTATGAATGGTAGTTTCCCCCAAAGCCTAAGTCAGGGGTTCAATGAAGTCCCTAGAAATCTTTAAAAAAGAGAAGTGGAAAACTAGCAGTGTATACTATAGTTCAGAAGCACACAATACATTTTTTATTTTCTAATAAATTCAACACTGATATAAAAAAAGTCCTGGCAAGTTCCTAGGTTTAAAGTATAATGGTCCTAACTGTATTACAAAATGTTACCCCAATATAAATACATTTCAGCTCTTGAGATGGGCTCCTAATTATACTTTTATTAATAAACAGCTCCAGGGCAAGCCATCACTTCTGACTTAAATAACACCTTGGGTGAAATCCTGCCCCACTGAAGTCAATGGCAAAAAGAAGGCCCAATTGTGTGACCCTTACCTGTGCTGGTGATCACTTACTCTCATTCAAAGTGCTGTTGCAGTTGATGTCAGGGTTAATTATGAGAGTGAGTGATCATCAACTTGAGAAAGAGCTGTGCAGTCATGCTCCAAATGAGCTGAGGAATATGTCAACTATTTCATTACACATATATTATGATGAGGATAGTCTAACTGTTGAATATAGTGTCTTTTTGCTATTGTAACTTTAAGGACAGGCGGGTCCAGCAAGGTTCTGTGTATTCTGGAAGTGTGAAGTCTAAGAAGAGGAAAAGGAAGGAAGAAAAAATTAAAAACTATGGGTGCAACTCTGATTCCAATGAAATCAAAGGGAAATGTGTATGTTCCTGGTATAGTCAATAAACACTAATGGCAAATAGATCCCATGGATCACTCTCACAAAGGATATCCCTCCTCATATGTTTTTGGTTTTGTTTTACTTTTCATTTATGAGTTTATTGTTCCAAATGTGAAAGACATTGCTTTAATGAGAAGAAGAAAAAGAAAATGTCCCTTGAGTATTTTTCCACTTCTTAGCCTAGAGTAAAATTGTTTGTTAATTTATATTTGTACATATTATTTGTATCAAAAGAACTCTAATATTAAAAGCTCTGCTTCAAGGGAAAGAAGGCTAATGATAAATGCACTAAAGTACCTGTTTTGAGAGCAGCTATTTATGGACACAGTTTTAATTGTTCTCTTTGGAAGTCAGTCTCCAGCGGGCTTCTGGCTTATTCGGTTAAAAAGGTGGCAATGTTCCCTGTTCAATCCAATCTGCATTTTAAATATCTGCATATTAATGATACTCCTATCTATTAAAGAGAGCAAGTGGGTGAGGTGATATCTTCCACTGGATCTTTTATTTCTTTCATTTGGGGAGAGATAGCTTAGTGGTTTGAGCATTGACATGCTAAACCTGGGGTTTTGAGCTCAGTCCTTGAGGGGACCATGTAGGAATATGAGACAAAAATCTGTTCAATTATTTAATTGGTGATTGGTCCTGCTTTGAGCAGAGGGTCGGACTAGATGATCTCCTGAGATCCCTTCCAACCCTGATATTCTATGATTCTTCAGGTCTGGGAAAGGTACTTAGAGTGTCACATGTTACTACAAAATGGCACAGATTGGCTACAACAACACTGAAACCATTCCTAAAATACATGGATTAGATCAACAGTAGTGTGCCTGTAAATTAAATATTTTTATGTAGAAGGTTAAGATTTTCAGAGCCACCTATTTGATTTGAATGCCAAGTTCTTATTATTTTATCATTTTCTGATTAAAATTGTCTTATTGTCTTATTAAAATAATTTTAAATGGGAAATGTAATTGAAAATCCTACCTTAAAAGTAAGTAAGATATGGAATTGAACTAAAATGCTGAAAAAACCCTCCAAGGTAAAACTCAGAGCTGAATTCATGCAATTGCTCCAAAGAGAAATGGAACACAGGATATGCAATGTTTGTGTAATCATTAATTTAAACATGGAATTGGTTGGCATGGGCTGTAACAGTGCAAGTTTAACCATATCATCAATGTTTCTAAACTCTATCCCATTTTTGTCAGTCCAGGTGGGGACTGATAATCACAGTTTCATTTGGTGTAAATTATGCTGACGAATACCTCCCCACTGGGAACTAGAATGAAAGCACACACTTGGGTCACATAGGCAGCTGTCAGATGGTAACAGCTTTGTGATCTGATCATGCAAGAACTCATAGATGCACTTTACTCTGGCAAATAGTTACACTGAAGGGTTATGTTCCTTGTCACTATTACCAAGGACCAATTTGAATCAGTCACCTGGAGTTGAAAGGCAGCTTATCACAATTTTCAGCCTTCTCATTTATATAGTCTTCACTTCTGGGATCTTAATCAATTTTCAGCAGTATTTATAGGAAATGAGTTTCTTTTTTATGGTAATATTCCTAAAGCAAAATATGTCATGTACGCAACAGTGCAGGTGCATGATCTATCTATCTATATATCTACCTAAAAATTATACTCAGTAACCGTTATTAGATTTATTGTGACAGAGCTTACTGAAACAGATCTTGGAGTGTTTAGGGCTAAATACATCCTAACAGCTTCTTCACTGAGTCTACGTTACAAATCTTTAAAGACCTGTGGAAAAGCACTGAACAATGAAAATTGCCTGTCCTATTTTTTTTCAAACTAAACTAAGCCATTTAAACACATTAAGGACTGTGACTCTGCACTGTCCATTTTTTTAAGTATAAAGCCATTCCTGAGCAGTAGGAGTGCCAAAAAAATACAACCACCTGTAATAGCTTACATCTCTGGGCTCCTGGCACTTACACACAAAGCTTCTAATCTTGCAACAGTGTGTGTCATTTCAGCCAATTGTGGATTTTGTTACGATTAAACTGTGACCCCTTGAAAGTGAGGATTTGTCATGGAAATGCTGACACAACCTTAATTGAAGCAGGGTGAATGGCTATTGCTGAAATGTATGTAGCAGCGAAGCCCAGATTCAACTGGCACCGATTGTTATGTACACAGAAATGACAAAAGGGAAAATTCTCCAAAGCGTTAGAAAGGCCAGCATGAATTGTGAGTGTCTTGCATGTTTTTGTTGGTGTGTGGCTAGCGCAGTATGCTGTGTGATTCATTCTAAGTTAAGCTTTTTGTGCTAACAAGTGGCCCTTATAAAAAAAAAAGTGATCAGTGCTTTTCCAGATATTTGTATGGCAGGCAGCTACACAGCAGCAACTTCTGTAATCCCTTCTCCTGCAGTTAGAGCTACTAGAAAGGCTTGATAATATCCCAGAGGCAAAGATGAAACAGTATCTCCGCAGCTACTGTTTGCTGTAGAGAGCTTTTGAAGTCAAGCTTAAGATGTCTTTATTTCCCTACCAGAAGGAATTTTTTGCCCTCCTTTACAACACTGTTGTCATGATGACAGCTTTCTACTTCAAAAATATTCCAAGATGCTGCAGCACTCTCATGAAGCACTAAGGAATGAGAAAGGATTTTCATCAGGAACTGCTGGAATTGTAAGTATAGTTTGTCACTGAGGAAACCTGCAGCCATACTAGTAGCATTCTCCATTTGAAAACCCACATTCTTCCTCATCAAGTTTAGGGCAGCCACAACTTTCACTAGCACCTTATTCCCAGATGTTCTAGCTTTTAATGTTTATTTTAAATTAAGTTTAAACTTAGTTCAATATATAGCTCCACATTTAGTACTCACTTTTCTTTGGAATGAACAAAACAGCTTGAGCAATGGATACCACGATGAAACTGCGGGCCAGCTTGATAAAGAAGAGGGGCTTGTGTGGAGTTTATGCTGACATTTGTGCAGGACATCTAGACAAATAACAAATTTTTTGTTTCTCTGGATGTTCCAAAATATATATATCTATGTTTCTGGTTCACTTACTATCAATATTTTTTGAAATCTTCAGTCTACTGAAAATATTAAAAAATGTTCAGATCAAGCCAAACCTGAAATAAAATGTTTCATTTCACTGAGCTTTTTAAAACTTTTTATATTTTTGAATAACTTTGAAGTACGTCTGAAAACAAAAATTTGTTTCAAACTGAAAAAAATCAAAATGTTTATCGTCAAAAATGTCCACATAGTATATTAGAATATAGTACGTTTAAAAAGTACATTTTAATTTTTTGGATTCCCCTCGGAAACAATTTGATGAAATAGACACAAATTTACAAAATATTTCATTTGACTTGAATCTGCATTTTTGTCAATAAAAAGTTTTGGTTGAAACATTTCTCTCTTCTTTACCAAAAAGGAAACGAAACACAGGATCATAGCTCAGGTAATGAAATCACCGGGGTAGTTAAGATGCTAAGAAGGTGTCTATTGAACTGCTGTAAAAGGTAAAGTCAGCAGAGGATGTAAAGAAGAGTGCAAAGGAATAAATCTCTATGGCAAAGTGTTTTCTGATTAAAGCCAGAGTAAAAATAAGGAAATATTTCACGATTGTCATATTTTTGGGAGTTCCTTCAGAACTATTTGATGTTTATTTACAAAAACTGTGCAATTATATGTGTGCTGTATAGGAAGAATGTGCTTAAAATATTATCAGTATAGCACCATTGAAATCAAAGGATCTGTAATGATTTACACCAGGTAAAGATTGAGCCCACTGTGAGAAAGATTATACATTTATGTAATTATTTTTACATAGTTCAGGGCAGATACTGTTACTGTAAGAGCAGACAGTGAAGCGTATGCAGTTCAGAACATACATAACAGTTATTTTATCTACTTTTGAGGGTTTCCCAGTAACAGCAGACAACCTACAGAAAAACACAGCATATGATGGTTCCTATGTCTCACGAAATTAAAAACTTTAAATGTATTAATATTGTCTTGCTAACTTATGCACACAAGTCAGATAATAAACTGTGACTGGATTTTATCTGCATAAAAGTTGAGAATGGACCTCAAAGTCTGGTGCATTGTCTTCTGTGAGGAGTTTGCCTGAATTAGAAGTGAGGGCTGTGTTGTGCTTAGGTGCCAACTTTTACTTTTCCATGGGGTGCTCCACCCCTGCTCCGTCTCCCTCCCCCGAAGGTCTGCCCTCACTCTGCCCCCTCTCCCAAGACCTCGCCCTTGCTCCGCCTCTTCCCACCGCCACTCCTCCCCCTTCCCTGAAGCCATCACCTGCCGCTCGCTGGTCTCTGCTCTCCCCCAAGCCTATCCCCAAGCCCATCCTCAAGCCGCAAAACAGCTGTTTGGCGGCACCCCCCTTAGCTGATCGGAAGCACTGCCAAACAGTTGTGGCTGGTGTGTGCTGAGTACTCATTATATTTTTTCCTTGGGTGCTTCAGCTCCAAGTACCCATGAAGTTGGTGCCTATGGTGCTGTGCCTTTGGAATTCACATGCTGAGGAGACCTTCCACTGAGGGCGCCACTCTCAGATATTTTTCTTCTCATGGGAATATGGGTCATCTCCTTCCACAGCACATTTGGTTCCCCCCGACACCATCATTCCCATTTGGTGAGATGGTGGGTCAGACCTGGAGAATGAGTAGAATAGCTGGGATGAGCAAGCCTTGCATTGCCAACTTCCAGTGTCCAGCGTCAGGCATAGTGAGGAGATTAACACATACTCACCAATGGGTTACACAAACAAATCAAAAAATTGATTAATTGCCTCAGGTCCAAGCGCCAACAAAAGATGAGCCTCATGGGGCCCAGGTTCCATGCAAAAAGACAGGGTTAGATCTTGATTAACCCATAAACGATGCAAAAGATATCAGCTTTTCTCCTTGGGCCTCTGAAGAGGGGTTAACCATGACCTGTGGGGAGTTCCCTTCTAGTGCCCCTATGGATAAATTAACAATGCACTCATGATAATTTACCTGTAGTATCCATTTTGAGAGCAAATTCAAGATGTCTAAGAATGGGAATGTTTCTCCATTTCCCAACCTCTGCAATACGTCAACAAGAATTTTGTAACTGACAATATGTACCTTAAATACAGAAGTTGCTAAGGGAAAAACCTGGAGGTTTAAGTAGCTGGGGAAAAATCATTAGGGGCTTTTAGCATCCAGGAAAGCAGGGGGATTTCCATATTCAGAGACCATTTCAGGCTTTTGACACTAGGGACACAGTGCATGTCTCTCTTTTTCTTCCTCCTACCTGATTTGGTCTGGAAAGATTATTTGAATTTTTTGCCATTTCCTAAACCGCAACCACCAGCAGCTGCTCATGATCCCCTACCCCTACCCTATTTGTCCTTTCATCCAACAATGAAGGATAAACACATTAACAGGATGCTTCTGCTATAATGTAATGCAAAATGGAAAAGAAAATAATTCTGGCGATATCATGCGGGTTTATCTCCTATGGCACTATTTCTGCACTGGGATATTAGAAATTTCTATAAATAGATAATAGATAGATACTAATGGACTGTAGATTTTCCATCCACCTGCCTGCTGTCTAGACTTTGTTCACAGTTGTTAATCCTTTCTCTGCAGCTCTCCTAATCTACCTAACTGGGTTCTAACAACCTTTCCAGCTATGAATAATATCCTGATACTTTGTTCGCTGCTATCTGCAGCAGTATATGTCCACCCACCAGCCTTGCTACAGGGCTTCAGGCTTTTGTGATTCTTTTTCTGACAACAGCCCCTCATGGTCCCCATCTCTCTGAAGCTGTTTCTTGGGGCTCTGCTTCAATAATGCTTCTGCTAGTCTCTCTTTCTCTGATTCACAGTTTAGCACTGTGCATATATGAATATACCTTTCATAAATACTATGCCATTTGGCCCACCCTATGCCCATTGGAAAGGTGTCAGCATTCTGGCTGCTAAACTTCCAGTTAGATACTTTTAGCTAGAGCGACACGTCACTACATTGCTCAATTTGTACATAAACATATTGCAATATTAAGAGTTACTTCTTTATCACAGCACAAGGCAATGAATTTTTGAGATGCATGAGAAGGTTGAAGAGATACTACTTTCATTTTAAAAACTTTTTTGTTGATGATGGCCAATATTTGTTTAGATATTCCAGTGCAACTTTTGGTATATTCTCTTAATGGGAATTGTTTAATCATTAACAGATTTTCAGAGTATATTGTTGGGGCCTGAAGTGAAAAAGGAAAAGCCAGAAGTGCAGTGCATGGGTGTTGCTGAGAATTCATTAACTTTCTGGCAGCTGCAGTACTTATTTTAACAGATGATACAACAGCTTCAGTAAAGTATGGTGTTACATGCATCTGTGTGAACATGTCTGCCTAAAACTTTCAAAAAAATGACTGGGTGATTTCTAAGAAGTTCATTCTACTTGTTCTCACTTCAAAATTCTCACTGAGTGACATTTACATATCATTTTGGGTGGTGTTAACTTAATTATTTCTTATCTGTAGAGGATTTAAACATGCTGATGTAGCTGGCATTAATTATTTAATAAAAGAGAAAATGATCTGTACAGCTAGATGTACTTTAACGAAGTAATTTTTAAAAAAAATCTTGCCCTGAACTTCATCTCTTTTTTTTCTAGGCTTCAAACAGAAGGGCTTCTTACCTGGAAATTGCTTTTAGAGAAAGCAGGGATCAAAACAAAGAGACATGAACTTTATAATTAATACCCTGCTTCATTAAATAATGCCTTCCCTGTGAGCACCTGTCAGGTTTGTAATACTTCCCTATCAAGCATGATAGGCAATATAGAAATGTCAAACCCTCCTGGGAGCTTGGAACAAAAAGTCTATAAATAAACAAAAAAACTTTACTTGCATGCTGGGATGTCAAAAAATATAGAGATCAAATGTAGATCAGGGAAGATCCATATTTTTGTTTAATAAATATTACAAAAAACCTATACGTTAGCAAATTATCCCATCTTCCCTATCAAATAGAAAATTCACATACGGTCCACTAACTTAATTAACCAAAACCTTCAGAAAATACAATATTTTAAAAAAATATTCTCTTGGGTCAGGAACTTGTTTTGTCTCTGGTTTTCTAATTAAGTGACCTTCTAACAGGTAGGCTTCCCGGAATGGCTGTGTGTTGCAGTGTGCTAGAACTCCCATGAGCAATTGGTGCTATCTTTAGCATCAATAAACTTTTGAACAGATGTTCAGTACCCAAACATAATGACCATAGGGGAAGCATGACAGCTGTCTTCATGTGCATAAAGGAATGTTATAAGAGGACAGGGACCAATCATTCTTATTAACCAGCAAGGACAGAATAAGAAATAATAGCCATTAGCTCTAGCCAGAAAATGTAACTGTTAAGAAAATCTTTTAATTTTTAAAATGACGCTAAACAATGAATTAAGATTCCACATTAGGCTATGTGATTGTCACCACTATATTTAAAGCTATATTTTGGTACTCATATCTCAGGGAATTAATGTTGGGGGTTATCCTATGATTCTTTGTGGAAATTTCCATGTACCTTAATAGGGACTATTTAGTTCAGAGAGGGCTGATCTTGTTCAAAGCTCCCATTGACTTCAATTATGCAGAATTAAAAACCAAAAGAAGATCAATCAATCTATGCACACATAAGCTCTTGAAACCTGAGGGGCTTTTTTGTTGTTGGTTTTGTTTTTTGGTTTTTTTTGAGGGGGAAGTGCCTTTTTATTAAATGGGGGTTTTTTTGTTAAAAGTATCTTTATTTTTTTGTCAAAACCAACAAAAATGTGTTTCAACAGAAAAGTCAAAATGTTTGGAGGGTGCTGGGGAATTCCAGACAGCTCTAGAACATTTTCAGTTTCCTTCCATAAGTTTTGATTCTTTTTTTGTTTCAAAAATACAATTTTTCTTTAATTTTTGAACCAAACATTGCATTTTACCAAAGAAAAACTCCACATTTTCCAAAGAACTCCAGTGTGTATCTTTTGCAATCCTTACACTTTACAGTAGACTCTCGATTATCCAGGATGTGGATTAACCAGGATGTCAAAAAAAATATGCGTAACTCGCAGAGCTGGCTCTGGCTTTGTTGCCACCCCAAGCACACACACAAAAAACCCAACCAGGGACAGGGCAGCCAGTGAACCAACCAGCCAGTGAACCCCTCCACCCAGCGCAGGGTGGCCGGTGAACCAACCTCTCACATCCCCATATTTCCTATGGATGGTCATTATCTGGGATTTTATTAACCAGGGTTATTTTTTCCCC
This sequence comes from Dermatemys mawii, assembly GCA_007922305.1. Taxonomy (NCBI): domain Eukaryota; kingdom Metazoa; phylum Chordata; order Testudines; family Dermatemydidae; genus Dermatemys; species Dermatemys mawii. The sequence continues at coordinate 46,103,888 of ML677333.1, read as the reverse complement.
TATCATCCTGGATAGTCAAGAGTCCACTGTAATTCATATTCTAGTTGGGTATTTCAGAAACAATCATGAATTATTTTAACAGGCGAATGTTCCCACAGTTTTTGATGGGAATTTTTCCAGTGACTTCAATGGAAGCAGAATTGGGCCCTCAAATAACATGAGAGGTAAGGTTTTTGAAAAGGGCTATTAAATAGCAAAGTGTCAATGACGTAGCACACTCAACAACTGTAAAAATCTGTGACTAGTGAAAGTGTATTGTATCTTCAATAAGTTCTTTATTATAAAACATTTTATCAACCATATTTATATCTTGATTGTAGTTTCTGCTCCTATAGATTTCATCATTGTGGTTCATACTGAGAGAGACATTCTAAATTAATTGTTTAGTCAACTTACATCTTGGTTAGTTTCTCTCTCTCTCTCTCTCTCCGTTTCTCTGTATAAATGTGTGTGTGTGTGTGCTGAGTTCATTGCAATCTTATTTCTGTTGCTATTTGTTTGGAACTGTTAGTCTGACTTCGAATGTTAAAAGTGGATGATTGAGCTCAATCTAAGAAGCAATGTAAGCTTCCCTTATAGAAAAAAGCATAAGAATACATTAATAAGTCTTAGGAGACATATTTTCAAAAACTAATTAAAATATATTTCATCCAGCCATTGAATAATCCCCGATACTCAATAAGGAAAGTAATGAGCTAAATTTATCTTTCATTAAGTTAATTGGGTTAAGCCAATGATGAATTTGACCCAAGAAACTCCCATTTAAAACATAGTTTTACTCTCTACAATTATTTGTATTTTTAAAATGTAACACTTAGAGCTGGCCAGAAAATAGCAATTCTGTTTTGTGACAACCTTTGAAACTTTGACATTTGTTTTTATTTCATACTGGGGGGAAAGAAAAAAAACCCTTTTGAATGATCTCACAAAATGGATTTGTGTTGAAACATTTGGTTTTCAGAGAAAAAAAAAGATTTGGTTTAAATTTTAATTTTCCCTCTGTAATCAGAGAGAGCCTCTCCCTCCCCATTTCTCCCCCAGCTCCTGAACTTCAGAAACCTCCTTTCAAAACAGATTATCAAAATGGATACATCTCCATTAAATGTTTCAGCTTTGGCTATTTAGATGGAAAAAACATTTAGTTTAAAATGCTCCTACTAGCTCTAGTAATGTTACTCTGAAATATGTCCGAACCCTGTTTTTCAGATGGTCCTTGGGTGGCCAAATATTTTGAATGATTAGAGGAACTAGGATTATCTTCCTATGCAGCAGTAATAAAGCCAAGAATGTGCTAAATGGCTTTTATCAGTTAACAGGGTTAGAGAAATGACAGTGGCTCTGACCTCCTATATTGGATCCTGTTCTCTCCCCTTCCTCTGATCCCCTTGAAGCCTCTCAGACTCTGACAGGAGGTGAAATTTCATGTTATTTTATTTATATTCCCTTCACCAACACCACTACAGTCTTGTGCAGCAAAGTATTTACAGTGTTTCTGGCCCTTTCCCACAGGAACGGCAGGGTCTCTTCCCCAACATCTCAGCGTACACTAAGCTCAGGTAACCCAGACCTTCCTCCCTCACTTCCTTCCTGTGTCTTCTTTTATATCTTTCAGCTGATAGCTAATTGGTTCATCTGCCTTTCCAGCCTGACAGCTAATTAACCACACACCCAATCATTCTTCTCCAGAGAACTGATTGGTGCCTAAGAGGGCTGGTTCATCTGCTGGATTCCAGCACGCTGTCACACCTTCCCCTATGCATCTTCAATGGGTCTGGGTTATGCATTGCAACAATATTTTATAAATATTGTATTAGGTAGTAAATGCATTGTATTATTTATGATTTCATTAGGTAGTTTGCCATGTTCTGATTAAAATACATTCTTACATTCAGAAGTTGGGCTGCTATGCCTTTTGCTGGAGCAGATGGAATTGAGACAGTTCTGTCATATATTGCCATCACTACATATTGTTATCAGAATACCTATGCAATTTACTGATTATAGGTTCCTGGATAATTTCCTCTATGAAATAGGCTGGTAATTTAATTATATAAACCACATCAAATTGACTATTTCCAACTTGAAACTGCTTCCAAGTAAGGCAAATTTTATATGCATTGCATGGCAAATCTCAAACCATGATCTTATTTCAATGATGTGACATGATAACATAATCCAAACTGTGGTGCAGCGATAGTATGGTTACACTTTGTAAGGATAGTAAAAAATGAAATCAATAAAAAGTAACAACATGTTGCAATTATAATGCAGTGTTCCTTTCATCTGAGGATCTCAATTTTTTTAAAAAAAATATATTAATGAATTAATTAAGCCTCCCAATGGCCTGTGAGGCAGATAAATACTGTTATAGCCATTTTACAGATTGGTACACCAAGGCACACATAAGTAAAATTTTCACCTAGTACTATATGCCAGATCAGTGGTAGAGATTGGAATGGAGCTCAAAAGTCCCAGCCCTGCAACTCTTCCCAATATGAATCACATGTATTCCCCCAAAGCTTTGAACTCAGCCAGTTATATAGCCATAATGTGAAGATTAATATATTAAAGAATGTGAAAATCTAAAGGGCAAAAGCACTATATAAAAGCAAGGTAGTATTAATTATTATTATTACCTTATTTTATTATATGTATAGTAAGACTAAACATGTTAATGTGCTACCAGTTTGACTGCCATTAGAAATATGTATGGCTCTTTTGGAATGAGAGAACATGGACTGATCAATCACATTGCCTTTTTTTCTCTTTTCATCATACTTTACTGTGGATTCTTTAATTGCAGTGCCTGGAAATTCACAGGATTAGGAGGTCTGGCTTAATGCTACAACTGGGCACAGGAAGCAATAAACGTTTAGATGGGTGTGTGAGTATAGTAACATATCAACATAAATGAGAAACAAGCCCTTTTAACAGGGCTTCTATATAACATTACTAAGCCAGTAGGTTTTTTGATTATGCCAGCAGTCCAATTCAAGTCCTAGAGGTAGGTAAATTCAAGTCAAATTCAAGTTTTGTAGGTTGGTAGAGTGCAAGCTTCACTATAGCGGAATGAGGAGGTGGTGTCACTTCTTCTATTATCTTAGCTAGTTATTTGATTAAAAGAAGTTTGTTCAGCAGCCACTCATATAAAAGTAGCTGAGTATTGCCTACACAGCATATGTTTCATACTTAGAGGTGCAAACATGAGGTTGCGCATCAGTCTCAATTGCATTTTGGTAGCCCTCAGAAGAACTCAGCTTAATAAACTTACTGTAAATGGTTCTTCAGAAAATATATTCACAGTCATTTCCTTCTCACAGTCACTGTCTATAATGCTGAGATGATAGAACTACAGCATTTAGCACAAAGACCTAACAACAGATTTTCATCATGATATCCTTATGGAGATTAAATATGCAAAAAATAAAAAAGTGATTTGAACATCTGCTACTTGAATTCCTTCCTAATCTTCCAAAAAAGAATGCCTGGGATTGTTTTTAGCAATAAGAAAAATACATAGTAAGTTGGAAGACATTGATAACACTTGAACGGAACAGCTCTTCAGCACTTTGACAAGATGAGTTACTGTACAGATGGCTTCCATCACACAAGTCTTTTCTGTTTATAATGCTGCAGGTGGTAGAATAGAAAATAGAGTAAGTAGAGGAAAGGTTAGGACTTGGGGTCTCTCGCTGAAGTTAACTGACTAAAATCTGTCTCTGTTGAGTGTACTAGGTCTTTATCAGCACTGCCACCCAGAGCTGTGTGAAAAATTTCAGCAAATATAGCTGAATTGTTGAAATTAGTCTTTCCATTATTTTTAAGATGTCATCTCATTGGAGGGAGTGGGGAATGACATAAACATTTTACACTTTGCACTATCAGAAAATGGGAGACCTTGGAACTGTTCGGCAGGAGCATAAAAGCTTGGGGGAAAGGAAAAGAAAAATTCTCATAAAACCTAGGACCCCCAGAGTGTGGGTGGGGTGATGAGACAGTTTTCCCCAGGGCCCTGTTTAAGAGGGCCTCCAAACCAAGTGACGTTGTGCTCCTGCATGCCAGATTGCAACATCCGGAGTGAGAAGCCAGGCCCAGCTCCATGAGACAAGAGCCACCACTGCGGGGTGAGTTCAGGGCAAACATGTCTTTCAACAGCCTCTGTTTTAGGGCTTCCCCTCAGTGGTAATTTTTTTGGAAGAGTGGGAGACTTTAATTTTAGATTTTGCCCTGGGTGCCAAAAAACCTGTTCTGCCTTTCTAGGAGTCTTCACACAAACTTTGGTTCCATGCATTAACAATGCATGGAAAATATGTACTAGGAGCTGGTACAGTTTTCTCCCCTTCTGCATTATCTACAGCAGCCCCTCAATAGTAATAACATTTATTGTCTCCTCTTACTGGTTGGGGAGATTTGGATATAGCTATGGAGAAACTGCTCTGGATGGTATACAGTTACTTAGATCAACCCTGAATTCTATGGTAAATGGACAGATAGTTGACTGTTGATCATTTCAGAATTAATTCTGTCTGTGGTTTTAATCACTCGGATAGTTTAATGTATTGAGTAGATGTCACCAGGGACCAATGTCAGCTTGATATCCAAATCAGATATGTCATTTGTTATGGTAAAATGAGGAAGAAAGACAGAGGACTGAAAGGCTTATGAAAGCTCTGGAATCCTACAGTGATGTCCTGATATTGCTCTGATGGTGATTTCCCATGGAAGCTATGTGTGTTTTTATGCCAGTTACCATGCTCTCTTTACCACAAGGGGCAAGTGTTCTCTGCCATACAAATTTCTTATTGTATTATTTCCTCTTATACATCTGTTCTTAGAATCTCCAACCTCCACACTTTCTTTCATTCACCTTTTAATTCTTTTTTTCTCCTCAATCAATCGCCTAGATTCTGCAAACTGCTTCTCATAGGATTGGGGTCTAAGTGTGGATGGTGGTTTTAGACATTTTACATCTTTAGGAGCCAATTGGTGAGATGACCTTACTTAAGGCAGGGATATACAAAAAGTCTCTCCATACTGTGCAAAGCTGTCAAAAAGCCATTAACAATTATAGTTCCCAATGTTGTCAATCCCCAGAGTTAAAAAATAATGAATCAGGCCCCAGAATCATGAGGCTGGTTTAAAAAATGATGAATCACTGAAAAGAATAAATTGTGGGTTTTCTTTATTTGCCTTTAGGTTTGTGAATAGTTACGGTTCATGTTTTCAAGCTTTTCACTAAAACCCTGAGGGTTAGTACAAAAAGAAAGAAAGAAAGAAAGAAAGAAAGAAAGAAAGAAAGAAAGAAAGAAAGAAAGAAAGAAAGAAAAAAGAAAGCCAAGACATGACTCCAGGATCTGAGCTTGAAGAAAAACATTAGATATCATGAGACTCATGATAAAATCACAAGGTTGGCAACACTGTCTTTGCACTGCGGAAGATGCAGGACTTCCTGTTCACAAGCCTTGGCCAATGGAGTAGGGTACTGAAAAGGAAGTAGTGCAGCGTTGGAACAAGGCAGAGTCACGAAACACTCTGGGGAGCTGCCTGCCCTATCTTACACATATGCCACAATTTAACCCTGAGTCTTTTCTTTTTAGTTTCCATCAATATTCTAGCTTCTGTTTGCACACATTGGGCGAGCATTCTGGCACGTGCACATTTAATGAGAGTTTTGCAAAATCAGAAGACTACAAGCCAAATTATCCTCTTTGATGTGTCTGGTAAGTGTCATCTCCAGTATCTCTCTCACTTTTCCTGCACTGAACTCCTATTCATGTCACTTGCAAGGTGAGAAGAGTATCACATTGTGATTGTGCATGCTTTAGCACCTGGTGAGACACTGTAGAGAGATCACTCATTTTCTTACCAATAATTGAATATTTTCTCTTACAACAGAGCCTGGTTGTTCCCTGTACAATGATCAAAGATACTTTGTAAATTATTCAAGTATCTAAGAATTTACACTGTTAGCTGACAGTTAATTTTGGCAATCAGTCCCTGATCCAAAGCCTCCTGGAATCAATGGAAATTTTTCAATTTTATTGACATCATTGAGCTCACTTCTTAAAGTCAATTATAGCTATAATTACAAAGAATGCTAACGTGTTCGTGCACAGTGCCCACATTTCTGCCTCCACATTCTGTTATGATGTAATTCTGAGCAATGTACGTATGGCACTGTGGGGAAATTATGCTTAGAAGAACTCTGGAACCAGTATTTCTGACATAGTGTAATTAATGAAAGTAAAGTCTAGCTGAGGCAACCTCTCTTTCCTTCTTTCATTGTTTGCTCTTTTTTTGTTTCATCAGGATCTATCACTGGCTGAATGATTTTGAACAAAGTTTATTTAAATATTGTTTATGATTTTGTACAGCCACTCATAAAGGAGCAATACAACTGTTAACAGCAGACTAGAATTCTATGAATTGGAAACAGAGTATTTTGTAGTAACTGTGCTTGAAACAGAGGTTACCCAGACTATGGAATCAAAGTCTCAAATTCAGACTTCAAGCCAAACATACTTAAAGTCAAGATAAGTTGCACATTTTAGTTTAGTCAACCCGAGATATGTCTTCACTGTATCTGGCAGCGAGCATTCTGGCCTGAATAGACAAACTCATGCTAGCTCAGCTTGAGCTAACCTGACTGCCTGGGTCTGAGCTTGGGTGGCTAGCCTGAGTCTCCCTGGGAGCAACAACATCCACATTCCTACTTTTAACATGTTAGATTAAGACAAGCTAGTGCACGTTTGTCTTCCCAGGCTAGGAAGTTCATTCCTAGCTGCAATGTAGACATACCCCGAGGGCTTAACATAACAATGCCATTAGGAAGCATCCCTAATAGCTAATGCCCAGATTTTTTACTCCTTCAGGTATTCAGGGTTTGGGGTTTATTTTATTTGTTGTTATGTCTAAGGCATTCCTTGGTCTTCTAGTAGCAAACTATTTTGTACTAAGTTGCGGAAGAGAAAGATAAGAGCAAACTTTTGATGTTGTTAGTGTAAATAATAAAAGTGCTTCTTTTGCGCTGGACAATACTGCTTGCAGAGAGATGGCACATACAAAAAGAACTATATGCATATAAAGATAACAGTTAAAACTCACTGTCATGAATAGAGTCTGAAAAGGTGGCTTTTTATTATTGGACAATGGAATCCAATAAAAACAATGGTTCCCCTCAGACATCTAGAAAGCCATTAAAAATGGATTCATAAAGTATTCTTAAATGCATATTCCCAATTAAAGAGAGCTCTCTAGTTTCGCATTATTGGAATTTAGCTAATGGAATTATTTCATTATTATAATTTCCAGTGGTAGCGTAAGTGTCGTACATTTCTCACGCTTGTGGTCTAAATGATATACATCTGTAGTGCATCTGAGTGCAAAAATTAATGAATATGTGGCTATTACAGAAGTTCTTTCTTTAGGTGAAGCTAAATCTATAATAGCCATGTTAAATTATGAAATATTCACAGTGTCACTATTCAACATGTAATTACATAAGAAACACTGTGGAATAACAGGATAAAGGTCTAATTGGTTCTCTCTCTGAAGCTGCAGTGTAACAATTAGCACTGGGCAAGTGGTGAAAGGTTGACAGAGGTCAACTCTGATAAGAACAGGAGAAGCTGTTTACTTATCTGAAGGTCATCCAAGCCTCTGAATTCTTTCTTCCTCACACTTCCTTTTCAGACTTCACTCTCTCTCTCTCAACCACATGAGATTTTTCTCCCTTTTTTTTATTGGGACTTTTCATTACAATGACTATCAATTCCCTTTCTACTATTCCCAATGCCTTTTTCTTAGCTAACCCCCTAACCTCCCATATCTCAGTCAAGACCCATAATCCACAGCTCATTTGATCTGGCTTCAGCACATAGCCCAGTGGTGCTATGTGGGGTTTGGGGTTTATTTTATTTGTTGTTATGTCTAAGGCATTCCTTGGTCTTCTACTAGCAAACTATTTTGTACTAAGTTGCAGAAGAGAAAGATAAGAGCAAACTTTTGATGTTTTTAGTGTAAATAATAAAAGTGCTTCTTTTGCGCTGGTGGTGGAAAAATTTTATGTGAGGAATTTCAGTATTGGCAATTCCTCTGCTTCCGCATCTGCCCTTTTCCAATCTCTCATAGATTATGACTTTCCCAACTCAGGAGTGCCCCAGAATGCATTGCCCTACTTCTCCCCGCCAGCTCTCTGTGAAAAATCCATATCTGACCTGATCTGAATACGACAGATGGCCCAACAGAGATTGCCAGACCTCCTGAGACGAACTGCAGCAGAAGTGGGACATCTGGTGCGGTTCACTACTTATGAGATATTTATTCTGAAAATGTTATAATAATTATGATTGGAACAGCTTGGACATTTCAAATTTTATTACCAATTAACCTTCAAAATCATGTAATTATTACATAAATAACCACACTGTATTGTCCTGTTTACCATATAATAACCAGTTAGACATACAGTAATTTTAGTGATGTAAAAAAAAAATTAAAAAAGAAAAAGTTCCTTCTTTCCTCTTCTGCCTGGATGCATATCCTGTAAATGTTCTCTATGGGAGTTATTTATTTAATATAAAGAAACAAATTTAAAGAAGAAATTACAGAAGCAGTTGCTGTCAGAATACCAGCTGATTTCTGAGTTAGTTTGTAATACTGTGAGACACATTAGAAGTGAGTAAATGATCTGTTTTAAATTAAAGACTTCCCACGAACCATGGGCAATTGGAGCTGTGGGGACAGTGCCTGCAGATGGGGCAGTGCACAGAGCCGCCTGGCCGTGCCTCTGTGTACTAAGTAGGAGTCGGAGGAGGGTCATGCTGGCTTCCTGGGAGACATGCGGAGCGGGGCAAGCCCCTGAGCCGACTCCCCTGTCTTCATTGCTATTTTAACCCAAATTAGCTAACATCGGGTAAAAACACATATTGATATTTTTTTTTGCAGGGTAGTCGTACTTTATATCTCAGGAATGTAGGGAGAGAGTGAGACAGAGAGAAGAAAAATATAAGGAAAGTGCAGAGAAAAAAATAGTGAAACACTTCTGTTGCATATGATAAAAGGCTGCTTCCTGAGTCTAACAAGTAAAGAGAAAAAAGGCTCTCCTGGTGATATATATTAGAGATTTGGGGAAAAGATTTCTCCCAAGAAGTAATCATACTGGGGCTGCCAGCCTACCCAGAGATCCTATGGCTGCTATCATTAACACCAATATTGTTTGCACCTGCTTTGAATAGATATTACATGACACACTGTTAAAAATAATGACACTAGTATTGTCTATACAAGGATTTCCAACAGTGTTACCACTAGTCAAGCTGCACTGGTATTAGCTGTAGAGGAAAAAAGTTGTCTAAAACCCTACTGCAGGTACCAAGCCTATAACAGGTTGATTGTAGATCAGTGCTTTTCTCCATATACCTCTTGAGGACAAAAATGAATATTCTTTTGCATGCGTAAAAGTACAACATACCCTTTTAAGAAAAGAAGGAGGTAATCTGGAGAGGTAATAGTCTACTGAATAGAATAATAATCTGGGCCTAAGAGAGGTTAGGTTCTGTTCCTGACTCTGACTTGCTGTGGGCAAATCTCTGTGCCTGTTTCTCCTCCCAAGTTGTGTTTATTGCATTTATTGCAAAACAGGACTCACCCTTACTATACTTCTATACAGTAACTAACATGGAGGGTCAAAAATCTTAGCTGGGGCTTCTAGGCATTTTTATTACAAATAAATAAACAAATAAATAATAATAATAATAATAATAATAATAATAAATCCATATGGATGAAAGAACAATTTGATGCTATACAGTGGATACTCCACAGAAAAGTTTGAGATGCAATTTTTCAAAAAAAAATGCGTCTATCAAATCACTTTTTTATTTGGAATCTGAGGAATAAAAAATCCTTCAAATATTTAGGGAATCAAAAAAGTTAATGCACTTCTTTCAGTTTCAAGAAGGACTTCTTAAAAGGAAGCAACACTCAGCCCTTTAAATTCATCTACATTTCAGTGAACTTTTCAACAAGTAGAACAAGATGCAGGTAAGGACATACTGTATATAAAAGCTCTGTCAATGAAAAACAAAATGTTCTCTTTATTCAAAGAGAACACCCCACATTAAAGGCAAATGAGTCCATACTATTTGCTCAGTTTGTTAATAAGACTTGTGTGGCCAGTCAACTAACTCTATTCTAGTCTATTTGGTCTCCTGTAGTGCGTCCATTACTATGGCACCTGAACACCTCTAATAGGCAAGAGAAAAATAATGAAAGTTAGTACATTTTTGATTGTGTCAGAAGATGTTTAGATTGAAATGCAGCAAAGGGCTTGCATCCTGGATAGATTTTTTAAAAAAGTTTTGATTGTTTTGAATGGAAATTGTGTAATTTTAAATGACACATAGGTTAGTAGTCATTATTCAGGTTCCTCCGTGTCTCTTCAGAGCCAGCAGTGAATGGTTAAATTATGAAGGAGGGTGTTTCTATAGCAACATCTTGTTGCAGTGTATAGTAAGTTGCTAATACAAGTACAGAAGGTGCTTTTTAAAATTTATAACTGATCATTTCTGAGAGCAATCTGAGAACCTTAAAGATTAGACCTTCACAGAGACTCTAGTAGCTGAAGCGATTATATGGTGGGTGTGAGTGGAAATCAAATGTACTCATAAATATTCCTCTCCAGTTTACTGCATCACATTTTATCTTTTCATTTATGCTGAATCTATTTCTCTCACAAAAGCCTTGAGTAGTCAGGCTGTATGTGAAACAAGAATAGCTGAATTGGAGAAGTGAACCTCGCCTCTCAAAATCTGAGGCAAGGCTATGGGGGATTCCAGTATTTCAGGACCATAATTTCAGCTGGCTGGATGAAAGTAGCAATCCCAGCCCCTCCATGCCACTTGTAACAGCCACTACATAAAGATGAATCCTTTGGCCCTTTCCCCACCTGCCTCCAACCTTCACTGCCAGTAAGACAACCTGTAAGTAGACTTTGTACTTGTGCTGTCAGTTCAATTAAGGTATCTCTGTATTAGCCATATGTGGGCCTTACGTGGTGGAAAAGAGCTTGTTCTAGCCCCTGATATCCTGATGAATGAATTTCACACATAGTGACTGCTTCTGTATTTATATTGAGGTCAACCACAAATTACATGAGAACCTTGCACGGGTGTTGTGAGGGTATACACATTAAAGATTATGAGGTGCTCAGATGCAACAGTAATGGAAACCATATAAGTCCTAGATATTGAGCAGCTTTTCCCATAGAGCAATATTTATCACTGTTGCTTTTAATCCTGGCCACTGTCTGCAAGAAGAGAGCTGTGCAAACATAATATATCTTCTTATAACAGTATCAGTTTGGTTTTAAAAGTGAACAGGTCCTTTTCAAACTGTAAATGGTTTTTGTTGAGCTTGAACTTGGGGTGAGAGTAGATGCTATAAAGCTGCAATCAGATCCTCCCTGATGCCTTTAAAGTCCTACTCAAGACAATAGAGTCCTGCATGGTTACAAGGGTCTATGCACATGGACATGGAATCCTTAGTTTGTATTTGAACTGAACCAGTTTTCCCACTGAGAATGAGGGAAATCAAAAGAAAAATCTCGTAGCTATAATATATGTTAAAAAATACCCAACTCTCTCTCCTTTCCACATTGATTTCATTGTATATTCCTCTGTAATGTTCTGCATTAGCTGTCTGTCAAGGTCATATACAGAAAAGTTTTAAATATTACTCATATCCTTCTTTAAATGGCTCATTAGAGGTTTAACTTTTTTTAACCTTTTACTACTGTAGGAATTCAAATAATCTTTGCATCTGCATTTGTAAAAGCAAATGTAGCTTTGCAGTGTCTTGATAAGACACCACTGCTGTCCTTTCCTTGGCACTGAAAAAGAGGCAGGATGAATATATTTAGAAACGCTCCCACAGGAAAAGATTACAAAATATATATTACATAATTTATCAGTAATATTTATGAAATATCAAACATGATAGTTTATTGTATTTGCACAGTTACTGTGATACTGACACTAGGAATCAAATGAACTCTTGCTTGAGACAGAAAAGTTATTACCTAGAAATGATCAGTTGATATAGGAGGAGAACATTAGTGATTATTTTGCCTGTAATGAGAACCTAAGCCTGAAGATTTAAAGTCATAGGACTATACAAATCAAACAGTTCATTGAACATGAATGTTTTTCCTGTTGGCCTTCTCCTGACCCATATATATAATGTGTGTGTATAGTGGTCTGACCCAAGAACATGGAAAAATGCAAACCCTGCAACCTCAAGGCAGGCGGTGGGTGGGGAAGAGATAGCTTGGACTGATCGGGGGGAAAAGGCAGTGGTTCCATTAAGACTCACCCTTCTTTCTGAAATTGGGAGGGGAGTGATGGGGGGTGGGTGCTGACTCACAGCCCACATGGAGAGAGGGCAGAGGAAGGAATTTGTCCCTGGGGAAGGAATATATGATTTTCCCAAAGAGGGGAGATGGTTTTCTCCTTCCTCCTTCCTCACAGCGTAGAGATAGAGACAGACCCATAGAGGGGGCATGACATAAGTTCTTTCTCCCTTCTGACACTGGGTAACTGAAGCCCATGTGTTCTAGCTTGGTTATGACAACATTTGCAAGTGGCAAGCCACCTGGATACATATGAAGGCTGAATTCAAAAGAGAATACAAGCCTGTCAATTTCATTGTACATTGGCTGGTAGACTAGGAGTACTGCCAGCAAATGAAACATAGAAACCCCTATTCCCCTCATCAGACTGGTTTGTCTGGAAACTAACTTAGAGACTGGCAGGTATCTCTACTCACTGTTAAAAAAAAGACCTAGCTGGATTGAAGAAGTCGGCTAGGGGAGCTGCGGCATTCAAGAAAATCACTTTGCATGAACTACAAGTTTAGCCATCTTCAATTTCATACCCCAGGAGATGCCCTAGGGATGGGTATTTGCATTTGGCAGTTTGCAGTCTTCTCATTCATTGCCAGGTGGAAAATTAAGACATAGAGAATTTCCTGAGTGTTGGAAAATCCCTGAATCAGTGCCATAAGGGAAGGGAGGATGCCAGAGTTGGAGCTGAAAGCTGATTTGAGTATATTTGGAGTTTCCACCAGAGCAAGCTATGCTCACTGGATCTGGGAGAGGAACATTACCCTATAGAAGCTTTTTTCCTGTCCTAATGATGTGACTACATGCAAGAATGAAATTGGGTGAGAAAAGCAATTCTGGCAGTGGTCTTCACGGATCATGGCCAGTTCTTCAACTCAGAGTATGAGCTGAAGAATTCATACTCAGTTCTTCTAATACTCAGAGTATGATCTGGGCAAAATCTGATACCTGTGTTGGGATCCGACACAGAGCCCATTGGGGAACAATTAGCCCTCTGGAAAGCTGGTTCTTGATTGACCAATTTCGTGTTAATACAAAACAACTAGCATCTTGACAGTTCAGGTGTATATTAGGAGCATGGAGGAATGTAGTCTACTCCACTTGAGAGCAGAGGACATGCCCTCTCAGAATTTGATACAACAATCTGTGGTGCCATGAGTTGGAGGATTGCTTTCTATCAGGGTTAATACAACATTCACCCATGAAGGATTTAGACTGAGTTTTGGAATTTTGAGATCTGCAGTGGGAGAGAGATCTGATACCCTGACTTTCCAAGAGATATAAAATAATTAAGGGATGGCGAGGTGAGTCATAATACTACCAGCATGTGGGGAGGCTGGGATTTGTCCAGACGGAGCAGTAGAGTTGCCTAGTATAGGTGGCACTCTTGCTTCACAGAGAAATGACATGTAATTTTGTGGCAATGCCAAGGAATATGTATTCTGGAGGTCCCCCTGCTGAAGTGGGATCCCATTCATTTGGCAGTTGAGTGATTACATCTACAGCATTGCTAGGAATAGGAGTCCAATGGGTTATGCCTGTCAATGGAGGCTGGTTCCCCCTGGATGTTCTCAGCAGTGAGGCTGCTCTGAGCTGATCTAGATGGAAGGACACTGTACAGGGAGAAAGGAAGCAGGTCATGAGAATTGCTGTTTGGATCTGTGGCAATGGGCCCACACATAGGCAGCCAGATCCCCTGGAGGCTCAGAGATGGGCCTTGGTGGAGAGATGAATCTGAATTGGCTTGGCAAGTGTTGCATGCCCTGGAACTAGCTGAGGCTCCTTCTTACAGTTTTTGGCAGACAGGAAGCAGCCATCTGAAATGACTATTGTACAGTTAGGTAAAATGATTTGAGATTTTCTAAGGGTGTTGACCAAATCATGAGAGCACAGAGAAATTTAGGGAAGACTGGACTTTAAACTGGTCTGAAAGGCTGCAACTGAACCCAGACCTCTCTGGGTCAACAAGAAGATATTCGGGAAAGGGGAGGATAAGCAGTTACTCACCAAAAATGCCATATTTGGTACCTGAGTTATTCAAGAATGATGGAGTACACCTCTCCAACCAGGTAGCAGATACGATATTGGCTGATGGTAGAGAAGGAATGTTAGCTATCTGGAAACATGGCTGGACAAGGCAGTGAAGCTGGTGCCTCTTTGTGACAGGTGCCCAGTGCCATACTTGTCACATAGAAGGTCTGGTTCCCTGATAAACTGGGATTGGAAGTGGATTTAGGGGAAGGCATCCCTAAAGAAGCTGGAGAATGAGTTGGAGATCCTCATGTCTATATGGTGAGAAGACAAGCCCCTTTCTACAGCTCCTTAACTAGGTTTACCAGATAGCAACTGTGAAAAAATGGGATGGGGGTGAGGAGTAATAAGTGCCTATCTAAAAAAAAGTCCCCAAAAATGGGACTGTCACTTTAAAAATAAGACATCTGATCACCCTACCTTAACCCTCTTAAGATGGAAAAAAGTGGGAGCCCAGAAATGGCCTGGGGCCAACATGCAGCATTGGGGGCTGACAGCAGCTATCCATCAAGGTTCCTCATCAAAGACTCTTATGTAAATTAAGTTGTCATGGGACAAGAGGGAAGATCCTTTCATGGATTGAGAAGTAACTGAAAGACAGGGAAAAAGGGGTAGGAATAAATGGTAAATTTTCAGAGTGGAGAGAGGTAACTAAGTGTTCACCAAGGGTCAGTCCTAGGACCAATCTTGTTCAACTTATTCATAAATGATCTGGAGAAAGTGGTAAACAGTGAGGTGGCAAAGTTTGCAGACAATATTAAACTGCTCAAGATAGTTAAGACCAAAACAGACTGTGAAGAACTTCCAACAGATCTCACAAAACTAAGTGATTGGGCAACAAAATGGCAAATGCAGTTTAATGTGGATAAATTTAAAGTAATGCACATTGGAAAAAATAACCCCAATTATACATACAATATGATGGGGGCTAATTTAGCTACAACTAATCAGGAAAGAGATCTTGGAGTCATCGTGGATAGTTCTCTGAAGATATCAACACAGTGTGCAGCAGCAGTCAAAAAAGCAAACAGAATGTTAGGAATTATTTAAAAAGGGATAGAGAATAAGACAGAGAATATCTTATTGCCCTTATATAAATCCATGGTGCACCCACATCTTCAATGCTGCATATAGATGTGGTCTCCTCACCTCAAAAAAAGATACGGTGGAATTAAAAAAGGTTCAGAGAAGGGCAACTAAAATGATTAGGTGTTTTGAATGGGTCCCACATGAGGAGAGATTAGAGAGGCTAGGACTTTTCAGCTTGGAAAAGAGGAGACTAAGGGGGGATATAATAGAGGTATATAAAATCATGAGTGGTATGGAGCAAGTGAATAAGGAAAAGTTATTTACTTGTTCCCATAATATAAGAACTATGGATGATTAGATGAAATTAATGGGCAGCAGGTTTAAAATGAATAAAAGGAAGTTCTTCTTCACACAGCACACTATCAACCTGTGGAACTCCTTGCCTGAGGAGGTTGTGAAGACTAGGACTATAACAGGGTTTAAAAGAGAACTGAATACATTCATGAAGGTTAAGTCCATTAATGGTTATTAGCCAGGATGGGAAGGTATGGTGTCCCTAACCTCTGTTTGTCAGAGGGTGGAGATGGATGGCAGGAGAGAGATCACTTGATCATTACCTGTTAGGTTAACTAACAGGGGACACCTGGCGTTGGCCACTGTTGGCAGACAGGATGCTGGGCCGGATGGACCTTTGGTCTGACCCAGTATGGCCATTCTTATGTTCTTATATGGAAATGATTCAGGAAGGAAGAGTGGCCTGCACTCTGAGTTATTGCTGGTTAGTTCCCAGATTAGTTAAGTAATAACATTGTGGCTAATTAAACCATATCCCTGGCATTTGGACCTTCTTTCCATGTATTCAGGACATCTTCCATGGGCTTTAATGGACGTCCGATCTTGCCCATTAACTCAAGGTTGTCTGTCCCTTAGATAGCTAGGAATTAACTATTTGGATATGTTGACAGAAAATTGTCCTACTTTTGCATTTCAACATGTCTCTGTCACCAAATACTAACTTTATCTAGAGCACAAGAAAGATGCCCTGCAGCATGGTGTGGAATATTAATACCAAGACGTAGCCTCTTGAATGACAAAGAGAACCATACACAGAGGCATTTTGCTTATGTGCTTGCAGTGATTGTTTAACCATTTTTAATTAAAATGCACTTTCTGGGAGCATTTCTGTTTTGTACATTTAGTTAGATTTAAGTAAATGGTGCAGCCTACAGCAAGATGTGAAGAAATAAGTAGCTATAGTCTTTGTTTAAACTGAAATGCTTGTCAGTGAGTGTTTATGTAGAGTGAGGAGCAGCTATTATTTCGAAGCAACTATTATTTATAATTAACATGTTATCATGAGCTCGGTATAAAACTGCTGTAGTACAAGCAGACTCCATTTGTCATTTCAATGTGATTTTTCTGTAATAATTTCTCTTCATAAGTGGGATGCCCACTGGTTCCTTTCACTTCTTTGCCAGCCATTTCTAAACTTCCACAAAGTTTAATCGGTGAGGGTTGGAAATAGGTATTCAGGTTCAGAGGGTCTCACGCTTTTTCTCACACACACAGAAGAAGCAGAAACACTGTCAGAAATTAAACATTAGAAAAGTGGTTATGAAACATGTTTGTTACCAATCTCAAGATTCCACAAAGACTTACACACAATGTTTAACTTTACAATTCTCATCTGGGGGATTAATTGTGTATTCATATTTGTCAAGTTTAGCACACGTGTATTTGCAGAATTGGGATCAATATTTGTATGTACCACATAATGATTTGTAAAGCCTGCACGTGCTCTGACTAAAATAGTATAAATCTGTATGTGTAATAAAAGACTAGCATTTACCAGATGTAACTTTATTTCTAATTTATTTTGTTTTGAGTGAATCCCAGGCCTTTAAAAAGATATTGCTGATCTGAGAACTTCCAGTTTGTAGGTTTACAAATACAATGAAGTAGAAAAGTATTTTGAGAGTATAAAATGCTTGAATGTGTCTCCATCCTATCTAACTCATAAAGATTAGGCATCCGAAGAAATATCGAGCCACTTCTTTCAAAGCTGAGTAAGGGCTGGCGGATGTGCCAGAAAGGTGATTGTGTAAGTGATCTTGGAGGCATTGAGAGCCTCCCATCTACTGTATTTAAAAGAAAGAATTTATTCCCCTTATGGGAAATAGAACATTTTGAGTCTTTTCCATCTAACTATAAACATGTTCCCTCTTATCTAATGTAAACATACATGATAAAAAAGCAGATGCTATTCTGAAAATGAGACTTTCTCATAAATATTTATCTTTGTATGGCTTGTTGTTACTCTTAATGCCACATTCAGTCATTAAAGAGGCAGTGAAATAAGTATGTGTTAGGAAATAAAATATGTGCTGCTTTTATGGTTACATCCATTCCAGATCTTATCCATGAGTGCAAAGACACAGATTACAAGGATAAAGCATCTATAGCAAAGTGATGGGTGTATTTATGTAAACACATTTTCCTCCATGACATAAAACAAACAATACACTTTGCACACAAGCTGGGGATGCAGGCAGCTAATTCCCACTTGTGGTAGCAGACTATGCAGTGGCAGTTACTGGTGTCCTTCATCCCTACTCTCAAGAAGCAGAAATCTCAGTAGAAATAGCTATTCTTTATATCAGCAAGATAGCCGGGGTGATACCCGGGCACATTTGCTTCACCTGGATCAAATATCATTGCAAATGGTCACCGGCAGCTTCCTCTCTTCCCATCTCCCAAGCAAAACGTGGTTATGAAACATGTTTGTTACCAATCTCAAGATTCCGCAAAGACTTACACACAATGTTTAACTTTACAATTCTCATCTGGGGGATTAATTGTGTATTCATATTTGTCAAGTTTAGCACATGTGTATTTGCAGAATTGGGACCAGATATAGAACTGGGGACTTCTTACTCTAGTCATAGGTTCCTTCCTATCCCAAGTTATTGTATCTGTCTGGTCTCATCTGTACATCTGCAGCATTCTACTGCTACATCATTATTTAATCATTCAGCAGATCCCAGCAGCTGTTTTGAATTCAACTTAAAAAAATGAAAATAATCATATTTACTGTCATTACTGCAAAGGCCTTTGTTCTGTCTTGTGTTTCATCATTCCCAATGTTGAGTAATTTCACTAACAGCGCTACTAATTATGCTTTATTATTACTAATTTACTGTTTTCTTTAATTCACTGAGGACCCAGTTTTCCACCAAAGCCAATGGGAGTGCTTGTTTGAGTCAACGTTTCTCATCAAGAGTAAAGTTTGTAGAATCAAGAACTTAATTTGAAGAATTAACTTTTTACAAACACCACAAGAGAAAAATAGCAGCTTAGTGATGAAGAGTTGTGTGACTGTTATATGGTCAAGACACAGGCCAGGCACTCTGGAGATTTAAGATCAGTCCTTAGCTCTTCCACATAGTTATTGGGTGACCTTAGGTATGTTCTCTGCTTCTCTTTCACATCTGTAAAATGGCGACAAAGGTCCTTTTTTATGTCTTGTCTATTTAGTTTTACTTTCTTCAGGACAGGGCTGACTGTTACTATATCATGTACAATACCTAGTCCAGTGGGCCCTGATCAAAGGTGCTATTGTAATATAAATAATCATCATAATAGGATTAAATATATTGGTGACATTACCAAGACCCAAAGGGCCAGTTGTTATTCAAACTAATAATATTTGCATGCTTGAACAAAGTTTTGAGAAATGCTTAACTTATAAACTCAGGCATCTTAGTACTCCACACACTTTTATTAAGAGCATGTCAGCATTTTTCTTATCTCATTTTTCATGAAACTATAATTAGCATGTATAAAATTCACTTGGGGCTGGAACTTAGCATACAAAGTCTCTTCCATAAGCAAAATTGCTTACCAACTTGTAAACAAAAAGCTTAACTTAAGCTGTACTAGTGGGAAAATAAACAAGAAAAACAAAACAAAAAAAGAACTTTATAATTGTTCTGATTTGCCCTAGTACAATAGAATCATCTCAATTTGCAGATCCCAATGGAAGTCGGAACATGTGATTAGCAGACTGTGCATATGAAATTTATGTCTTCCTGATCCTGTCTTCCAGGTCTTCTTCCTTTATGTTCCTTTTCAAAATTTACTACCTTCATATTTCTCTATAAATTGTAGTTCTGATGTAATCAGAACAATATTTATTAGTCCATAAAAATAAGGCAAAATACACAACTTTTTGCAACTACCAGGTCATATGCACTGGCCTCCCTTGTAACCATGTTATTTTATCCTCTTCAACATTGCATTCCCTTCCCTTGTTATATCCTCAGCCTGCAATCCAAATCTTTACCTAGGACCAGCTCCTGCACAGACTTAGGCAAGTGCTTAACTTTACACACTAAGTATTTAGCTCATGTAGGTCTGATTTCAATGGGACTTGAAGTCTTTGCAGAATCAGAGCCCTAACCTGCAACTTGTTGCGGGCCAGTGATCTGTCTTTATTTCTTCCATGATGGGCTATGAATAGTTACAGTGATATGGAAATAAAATAAATAAATGAATAATGTAAAACATTGAAGTATTTTTTAAAAATACTATGAGCCATATCTTGCCATCCGTAATCCTGAAAATTATTTCCCTGTAAGCTTTTACAGGTCCCCCAAACTATTACTTTACTGATTGGCCAATGAATGAACTGATATTCTCATCAGCAAATTTTATTGCACAGAAACACTCGGGAGCCTGAGGAAAACTTTATTGCTATAATATGAAAACAGTCACTCACAGAAATTTGTTAGACTCTTTTGGAAAGGATGGGATATAAGCTATGTACATAGGAAAGCTGTATTTGAATGAGCACTGGGAAGAGTGAAGTGCCTACATCAAGCTCCATTGATGAAGAGGGTCAACATAATAACTGGCGAGGCCTCAGCTGAGATTGCAACATTCTGGAAAAGAAAGACTTCTCCTACCTGATGAAAAGAGTGTTCACTGTAACAGCACTGCTGGAGTCAGTAAATATTGACCCCTCTCATGCGACCGGAGTATTGACTTTTTTCATCTTGATGCAAAGCATGTGATTAGGGCCTGGAAATAAAGTGCAGTTGCTGAACTTTCAGTCTGTATTACATAACACTTTTAAGAGAGACTTAGCAAATATATTGCAAATGGTCACTTTGGTTTGCCTTCTAAAATTGTTTCAATTGTGTTAAATCTCCTATTTTAACCTGTTTCCCTCTGAATAAAAATGTGTGATTTAATGCATCTATTTTCTAAGGATCCTTACCACTCCTTTTTAAAATAGACTGATGAAAAGATTTAGCCAGAAAAATATTATCACAGAACCTTTTGGACAACAGATGAGAAATATTTTACAAAAAAGAAGTCGTCCCCCAAACTTGCCCATTTTTTTGACCAGTTTCGCTATGAATAAAAACTGAATTCTGAACATACTTGGTAAAGTCAGAAATATGCCAACATACAGAACAAGAAAGAAAAGTACTTTTTTCATTCCATAAGTTCTCATGGCTATGCCCACTCATTTTCTCTCTTTTACTTATGCGCTGTACTTTTGACCTTTTCTTCCTTAGTTATATAGAATCAAATAAAATAAGATATGGAAAAGTAGCAATAGTTCATCTAGACTATTCCCCATCAGTGCAATTTTTTTCTCTAAAGTACATTTTCTCATGCTTTACAGCATATACTGTAGATGATGGCCATTTCTTACCACCAATTCATGTCAGATTTTAAAAACTTTACCATTAATAGCTAAAGGTAATCAGTTTGAGAGCACCCTAGCATGTTTTATTTATTTTATATCTTTAAACAGAAAAGCCCCCAAAACCCTGCTAATCTTACACTTTAGGAGAGTAGTACTGTTTATCTTAAATAAGGGACTTAATTATAAAGCAGACTACTCACCCATGCTGAATCCAGCCCTCTGTCCGTGGCAGAACATTATAAACAGTACAACAACAAGTGAAAAAAGAATGTCTTCAAGCATGAATTTTCAGACAAATGCTAATTTAGGATATAATTTATGAAACTTTTTGGATTTCTGAATGTTTTCCAAATACACAATAATGAATGAAATAACAGCAAGCTGAACTCACATATTTTATGCTTTTATGTGCAAAAAAATAATATATTATTTTTGTATTATTTGACCATCTCTACTTTGGGTTCATATGGGATATTCATAAACATTTATATCAACAATCTGTTTTCATATTGTGTATTTTATACTATTTTTGAATATGTGCTGAATAGTACTACTGTATGTTAAAAAAACAACAACCCTAAGACAGATAAATTTTACTCACATGTGTGTGAGGTAAGGATGGAACTTATATTTGTAGTTATTGCTATAGGACCTGTTTCAGCAAAGTACTCAAGGATTCACTTAACCTTCAGTCATGTTCTTAAATCCAACTGATTTCAATGAAGTGAAAGGCATGCTTAAAATTGAGCATGCGATTAAGTATCTTGCTTACTCAAAGTCAAAAACACATAAGAAAAGCTAGGTGTATGAGACATTCCTCTTGATGTGGCTGGCAAGAGTGCATCTCAATGATGGAATCATAAATGTTATAGGTCAGTATGTTGCTAGAAAATATTTGTAGCTAAATTGGGACACACAATTCAACTGAAGCTGAAGAATCATTGTCATTGTTTTATTGTTTCACAAGCCTGAAAAGTTGTGTATTATTATAGGGTGAATATGGTAGCTCCCCCTATAGGAGTAAGAATGCAACTGAGTGAAAAATTTTGTGTAAAACATTTTTCCATCATGAAATGAGGTTTCATCTAAATAAAATTTTTCACTGGAAAATATCAATTTAAATGGAATTTTCCGCCAGGAAAATCACAATGAAATGTTATCTTTTGGTCAGGTAAACATTAATCTGAGTCCACCTGAATCACTAGGTGAGTCACTAGGTCCACCTGAGTCATTGTAGTTTCAGGTACCTCATGCTGTCATTCTTCCCTATGAATCCTTTTTTTTGAACAGATGGAAACTGCATTTCTGCCTCTGGCTGAGACAGTGCAGTGTTCACGGGACTCCACTGAGGCAACTCAGGCAGACACTGAGCTTAATGTTGACCTGACTAGATGAAATGTTTCAATTTGGGTCAACAAAATGAAATAAAATATTTTGACTTGAGGACATTGATTTCTGTTGTTTTGATCAAAGAAGTCTGAATCAAAAGTTCCTGAAGATTTTGTTCTATGAAAAGTGTTGTTTTGACTTTTAATCCTGCTTCAGCAAAAAACTAAAAACTAAAAAAATAAATAAAAATGTAGAATTCCCAATGGGACAGATATTTCATTTTTCAAACAGCTGTAGTTAAGGCTTATCATTTGTCATTATAAGACTATTTCAATTGGTTATCGCTTTGCCAAACTTTAAATATTTTGGCTCAAATTTTCCATTCCAGATGTCTGATTAAAACAGATTTTTATTATTAATTAACTATTAATTATTATTACTGGGGACGGGTAAATTTTTAGCTAACATGGTTCCACTGTTATCAAGAATGAAGTTAGGGTCATTCCTGGAATTAGGAATTAAGGTTGCACAGGAAACTTCAGTTTTGGCATCCTGAACATCTGAGTAATTGACTTTGAACAGTAAGTTTCATTTAACAGCTTATTATATGTAATATGTTAGCTTCAAAACAATATCATATAGTATGATATAGCATACTGTCTTCCCTGCCCATGCTGTTGGGAACATCTTACATGCTTTGCATCATTTCTGATATTACTTCAAAGAGTTGGATTATACATATGGCAGATTGCTTGTTATGTGATGATTTGAATTACTGAACTATTTCCATGGTAAATATTTAAAGATCAATTAACTAGAGTCAGATTTCTTTAATGTTAATTAAGATGCAGTATCTATCTATTTTACCAGCATACACTGCATTTTCTTACAAACAACATACTTACTCTTATGTGAGGAAGAAAGTCTGATTTCAAAATCTGTTTCCTCACTATGGATTCTAACTAGCTGCCACAAGTATGAACGATATAAACTCCCAAACACAGCACATAATGCCTATTCGGGGAAAGGTCAACCTACTACATAATGTCCAATATTTAAACAGCTCTCAGGCAGGAGATGGCAGAACTGCTCAGAAAAGAGAACACTCATGTGAATGAGATCCTTGCATACCACTTCCCATACTGGGTCTGGTCTTTTCACAGCCTCTGTGGCCAGGAGTAATACTCCCATGCGAGACAGATCTAAACAACTAATTATTTTCTAGTAAATTTGGCACCAGAAGCAACAGGGAAGCATTCAGCATCAATCCTATAAGGCCTTTCACATGAGGGGAAGGGTCCCTGGCAGCAGATTAGATGGGTACATTAAGGTTATGGAAAGTTCCTGTCAGGTGTTTATGGAGAGCTTTTAGATATGTGAGTGGTGCCTTTTCAAGCCTACTAAGCAATTGACAAAAAGAGGTGCACAACACGAATTTTCACACCTGGCTGGAAAGAGAGCCTACCCTACACCCAGCTACACTGCCAGTCAGCAGTGGCAACATCTATACCATGGAGCTGGGGCCAGATGTTGTAATGTGATGCCTGGAGTCATGTGGTGCTGTGATCCAATGCGCCATGTCACAACACGCTAACTCAAATTTGTCCAGGCTACTCCTCCATCATGATGATGCTATGATCCAGTGTGTTAGGTCACAGCACACAGAATGGCAAGTCAGGCACAGCCCCATGGGACAGCAGTTGCCACTGCCAAGTGAATGGAGGGTGGGATCATGCCCCTCCCCTTCCTGGTTGTAAAATCTGGCTCCACCACTGATTGAGTCCTATTCACTCATTATGGCAAGACATAATGTGCACATGGGTCTCATTTCATCTTCCTGGCAATCGTTCAAGGAAAAGCTTCTTCAGACCCTGTAGCCTCATTAACATTTCTTTCCCCAAATGATATGAGGAACCTCCCTAGTATTAGAATTTCAGGGATATTCATTTCCAGAAACCCGATTACCACATGGGTAGGACTGGGAAAGGGTGGACAAGCTGGGGGAATTATATAATACCAATTAGCTGTTTCTAAAAAGAAAGTTTCTGCGTCAGCAATGCTACTGATCTCAACCTTTATGACTGTAGAGTCTAAGGGGATAGGCCACAACTCAGCATTTAAACACATATTTCAATCCCATTGACGAAGTTCAGCTTGTGCTTAAGTACTTGGCTGAATAAGAATGGATTTAATGAATCAGTGGCATAAAGAGCTTAATTTGATTGGAAAGAGTCCAGGTATTGAAAATGAAAAATCTATTTATAAATCTTATTATAAAATATGTATAATCCTTCCTATACATAAATGGATGGCAAAAGCCTATTTTTTAAAAAAAATCTTACATTTCAGAAACGAATAACATTAAAATTAGATACCTTTTCAACATTCATAATTAATAGAGAACGTAGCAAACAGTCTGTAATAAACAATGCATTTTCCAATTAATAAGGCAACAGGATACTGCTGAAGATTCAGGGGTTCTTTTTTGTACAACAACTTAAGTGT
Organism: Dermatemys mawii; assembly: GCA_007922305.1. Classification (NCBI taxonomy): domain Eukaryota; kingdom Metazoa; phylum Chordata; order Testudines; family Dermatemydidae; genus Dermatemys; species Dermatemys mawii. Next base: position 46,078,878 of record ML677333.1, on the reverse strand, counting down.
CTGAATATGTATCCCAAAATTTTCTAGACTGTCAAGACTTTTAGAATAGTGGTTTTCAAACTTTTCAAGTTGGTGTCCCTTGTTTGAAGTGAAACAGTTTCATGAGCACCTTTCTATTCGTATAAAGTACAAAATATATCAGTGATTACAACAGTCCTATATAATTTATGTGTATGTATTTTGAGAAGTTGACAGAAAACACTTCACCTTGAAGGATAACAGTGTGTGGGGAGTGAGGGTGTGAGATTTTCTTTGATTTAGAATATAATCAAATTTTCATTATGTCTTGACCTCACTGTATGCTTTTCTTGAGCCCCAGGCGTCAAACCCAACAGTTGAGAAACATTGCTTTACAGTGTGCAAAATTAGGTCCCGATCCTACAAAAACTACTGGATAGTGCTTACTTCAATCAATATTACTGAAGTAAGCCTCATGTCTAGTAGCGTCACAATTCAGGGCAAATGCACTTGTTTTCTCCTGCTATGATCCACAAAAGGCATCCTCAGACTTCTGGCTCCCCAGCCATCACTTCTCTTGGGCAGAGACTTTCATATCTCTCTCTCTCGCTCCCTCTCTTGACCAGGGTTTTTCTACACTGTACTGTTCCCTGCCTTCACTATGGTATTCTCAGCAAGCCGGACTGCCCAAACAGGCAAGCATCTGTGCTTTGAAGAATATGAGCAGCTGTAATTGACAGCAGTTACAAGTTACCACAAGCTCTTTCTAAGCAAATACATACGTTCTTAAGGTGAAAACATTCCAGAGAAAACATATTAAAACAATAAAAGTACCTACACATGTGCTAATAAGCTTACCAGAGATCACACTATCTGCAACAGGGCTCTTGTAGGAATCAGTCCTTCAGACCCCGCCAAGGTGTTTTTCTGTGGTCATAAGTACATAACAGCCTTAACTCTGAACATATACAAGCATTAATAAACCCGTCCCTTCTTTATACAGGCTGGGCCTTTGCTCTTCAGATTATGTGAACAGTTAATCAGCAGGCAATTACCTTTGTCGTCAGAATGAAGTTTCCAAAAGCTGGGGTTTTGCTTAATTAGGGGTGGGGAATTTGCATTCATCTTCCCCAGGAGTTTCACAGGAAATCCACTTCACATATATTGTCCTCAAAGACCATTCTTGTTTACCACATACTTCTGTATAGTCCTTTGATCAGTGAAGCCCACAATAATACATAACCTTTAATACAGTGGACACCTAAGATAATGTAAGAATCCAGAGAGTAGAACCTGGCTCTACGCAGCCTGGGACAGCTGATGTTCCCACAGTGCCATCAGGAGGCCATGCAGAGGAACAGCCAGAGGTAAGTCAACCAAAGATACGTCGACTTCAGCTGAACTTCAACTATACCCTCCGCCCCCATGCAGTGTAGACCTGGCCTTAGGGATGTAAATACTATGGATGAAATCCTGATCTCACTTACATTTTTGAGACTTTTGTCACTGATTTCATTGAAGCTAAGCCCTGGCCCATAGTGGTGTGGGGGGGGTGGGGTTTGACCTAAGATATACAACTTCAGCTACATGAATAGCGTAGCTGAAGTTGGCATATCTTGGGGTGACTTACCTGGCCATCCACACAGCAGCGAGTCGACCACTGTCGCTCCCCCATCGAATCTGCTTCCACCTCTTGCAGAGATAGTGTTCCGGAGTCGACGGGGAGCATGCTCGGGGATCAATCACTGACTGCCAATCCAGCGGGTAGTGAAGACTTACTCTAAGATTCCACTCTACAAAACAGCCTTTCCAGCAGTAGATATTTCTACCTCCAATCACAGTAGCTTTAGAGGAACAGTCAAATGAAAAAAGTATATATTTTTTGGAAAAACTAATCAAAATTCTCTTGCACCTTAAACACCTTTTGATTCATTTTCAGTTTTGTTCAGCATTTCTGTGGGTTGTTATTTTATCTGAATTTCTTGGACAATATTATACTAATTTATAATTATATAGTAATGTATATTGCAATATATAAAAGTTCATACATATTAATGCATAAATGTATATAATCATATCATTTAATTACTTTAAACATATACTCTCTGGGAATTGCTTATTTCTGGATATTGCTAACAGATATTGTAAGCTATTACATTTCATTCTTCCAAAAAGGCCATTAAAAATCAATTTTTAAAGTGAATATATATAAGTAAAGAGAAAATGCCATTGCTAATCTAAATGCAAAATAATTATTTGTCTATTCCTAGGAAGATGTGTTCTCAAGAGCTCATTTCTCTAACAATAAACAGAAACTATTATGAATTAGGACCATATTATCTTGCCTGCCAAACAATCAGTGGGGCCACTGAATGACTGAGGAAGACAAAGCCGTAGCGGAGAAGCTAAATTAGTTCTTTGCATTAGTTTTCACTGCAGAGGATGTGAGGGAGAGGTCACACTGGAGCCATTCTTTTTAGGTGACAGATCTGAGAAACTGACCTACACAGAAGTGTCTATGGAGGAGTTAGGAACAAATTGATAAATTAAACAATAAAATGTTGCCAAGGCCAGATGGTATTCTTCAGAACGCTTGGGTGGAACTCAAACATAAAATTGCAGAATTACTCACTGTGGCATGTAACTTCTCTCTTAAATCAGCCTATGTACCAGATGACAGGTGAAAAGCTAATGTGGCTCCATTTTTTAATAAAAGTCTCTAGGAGCAATTACAAGCCAGTAAGCCTAATTTTAGTACCAGGCAAATTAGCTGAAACTATAGTAAAGAACAGAATTATCAGATATATAGAGGACACAATTTGTTGTGGAAGAGCCAATGTGGCTCCTGTAAAGAAAATCATGCCTCACCAGTCTATCAGAACTCTTTGAGGGGGCTTCAACAAAGATATGGACAAGGTGATCCAGTGGGTATAGTGTACCTGGCCTTTCAGAAATTAATTTAACCAGAGCAGCTCCAGCCCATCTCAACTAATTTTGTCTCTTTTATCCCCTTCCTGAGGGACTCCACCAACAGACATCTCTCTCAAACTGGGTGCTTCTCTCTGCCTGGCTTTTGCTGACCTTGATATGCAGGCCGCATTCTTGGGGAGAAGTCTTCAGGTTCAGGATATATGATTAGCAAGGAGTCTTACAGACACAGGCCAAAGAAAAAACTATCAGGGATGGTGGCAACATGCCATTTTCCTCTGATTGCAGGTTCAGTCGGCTAACTCCCAGCTGCCTTTGTTTCACCAGCCATGTGTCTTTCCATGTCATATTTCAATTTCATACTCCCAGGTTTTTTTACACTAGAATAATGCTCAATGATGTTGATAATTTATATTTATTTGCGGTCAAAAATGCCCTATCTTCATATTCAAGAATGGATGAACCAGTATTCCTCAGATTAAAAAAAAAAATCATAGAAATATCACCTTCAGGGTCAGACAAAGGCAAAGACTAAATTTCAGCCTCAAAGGTTAAAGGTTCAGAAAGGTAAGAGTCTCCTGAAATAGGGGCTTAAAATGGAATTACTGATGTAACCTTAATTATAACTGCTACTGGTGCTTCAGCTATAATACCATACTACAGTGCATGATGAAGCAATCTTGGGCTGTATCCTAGCTAACCACACTGAACTGTACTACTTTCCAATAGTCAGACCACATATGAACAAAGCATATAAACAAAATTTTATCATCTCTGAATAAGGGAGAATTTAGCTTCTTTTCAGCTGTTCTGGATACAATAGTATTTAATTCTTACCAAGAAAAATTCCACATTGAACAATGTGTCAAGTACATAGTAGCTCAGATGAGTCATGTTAAAGCAATCTCAATAGTACAGTCTCAGACAAAGATTACAAAAATTGCTTGTTTCAGCAATCACCAGAAATAAGAATTAGAACACTTGTTTTATTGATTCTTGTCGTAAAAAGGAAAGAATGAACTTCCAAATTCTAAAAGGTAATACAACCATAATTTTTATTTTTATTTTCAGGAATAAAATTAGTTACCCAGAGAAAGAAATCCTACACAGTACATGGAAATATAAAACAGGGCTCTGACCCGACTTGAGTGGGCCAACAAAAACATACATGATCCTGTGTGAAAAAACAAAACAGCAAAATAAAAACAATATAAACTTGCTACAGGATGGATACTCTGCTCTTTGCAACAGCCTAAAGGAAAGAAAACTATCATATGAATATAGACATATTTATGGAGTCACCATTTTAACAAAACTGAAAAACAAAAACCCCATCCTCCATACAGCTGAAATCCTCATTATAAAAGTGGGTCATTATGTTTTTATCTCAGGAACAGCAGCAAGAGTGAGAAACAATTACACAATTTATGCAAAAATGAAATATGCAAAAACTAGGACATTTGGGATGGGCTGTTGTATTAACTTCAATGGAATAAATGAGCCCTAAGACTCGAAGGTATTAACATGACCCTATCACTGTTCAACACTGAACAGTTTTAAACAAGATTTGGAATTTTGTATACTGAGACCTCAGCCTGCTTAATCCCATGGTGAATACATCATTAAATATCCTTTAAATGTTTTATTAAATATACAGAAAAAAGAAGGAAAAATAGCTAAGCCATTTGAAATGCAAGATGCTAACAGCCAGGCTTTCATTTTAACAACTTCTTTTGTTCCTTTGTTTTTTTTAGTTGAGTTTTAGAAAGGAAATAACCCTGTCTGACAGTAATATAATTGCTATCAGTGATGGCAATACTGTTTTCTGGGCGGGAAAGAGACAAAATTAGTTGAGATGGGCTGGAGCTGCTCTGGTTAAAGTGTGATTCCACTTTCTAAAAGACAAACCAAGACACAGAAGAAGGGAAAGAAAAGAACAGCAAAGGATGACAATGCAGCTTTTCTCTTTGGTGTTAACTTCTACTTGCCATCTTACTGCTGGAGAAACATAGACACAGCACACAGTCAAATCCACAACTCTGAGACCCGGCAAACTTGTACCAACATCATGCTATTTAAGGCATTGTTTTTAGTTGTCTCTTTGGTCACAAGTTTACAGCAGTGTTGCAAAACATGCAATGCTAGCCCGTTAAGCCAGATTCTTATTAGACAGAAGGAAAAAAGAGGTGGGGCAGGAAAGAAGACATAAGATAGGAAAGGAAAGGGAGAAGGGCAGACGGAGTAGACGTGAAGGGAACAAAATCTCATATCCCAGGTTGTGTTTGAGATTCTGCTGGAGCTAGTGGGCATTGTGGTGTCATCTGGATACCTCTCTCTGTTGGATCAGAACATACTTCAGAATTAGGGTGATGAAGGCTCGATAGTGTCACAGTGGATCCTAGGTTCCCAGGAGCACGTGGAGTGATGGCCATGATGGTGAAGCTCATTCCTTCCCCTTCTTTCAAGCCAGTCCTCACCAAAAAATCTTTTCTTTTAAGGACCCCAAAAGGGATTAATGCATGGAATAGCGCATCCCCTCATTATTTTGCTCACAAATTGGTCCCAGTTTCCGATGCATCCAATTTTAGTCCATTGATTTCTGGTCCCACACTCCTCTTGTTTACCAGGCAAAATCTTAACTCAATAGGCCTTCTAATGTAAACTAATTCAGTCTCTCTCCCTTTTGCACCTTTTCCGATCGACTTCTATTGTTATAGGTTATTGTAACACTTCATAAGTGTTTATCCACTTTTCCACAGCTAGGGTCACAAGTGGCGTAAGCCAAGCAGGCCCCAATTATCACAGTTTGCAACAGTTGGAAAATCTGCCCAAATTTGTGAACTTGGACCAGATTTTAGATTTTACCTAACTGTGAATCTCTCATCCTGACTCCCTAGGACAGTTTGAAGGTGAGAGGAGCAGTTGTCCGTAAAGAAGGTTGAATATTTTTCACAAAAGTTTTCACTGAAAAAATATGGTTCAACTGAAATTGATTTTTTTCAAGAAAGAAACCTAAAACATTCTTGGGTTTTGGTTGCCAAAAAAAAAAAAATGTCAGTTTACAACTGAATATTTTCAGTTTTCAAGTTTGGTTTTATACAGAATTTTTTCAACAAAATGGAAAAAAATCATAGGGCAAATAAAATAATTTTCTACCCAGCCATCTAGCATGTCCTGAGCAAATCCCCTGAAGAAAGACTCTAAACAACTGTCAATGTTCCTAATTTCCCTTCTTTCCCCACAGGAAAGATTTTCACACATATCCCAGAAAACTTCTTAAGGTAAAACAGGGTCCCAAAGAGTAGTTGGAAGGAAAGGAATCGTTGTGGGCAAGAATGTGGCTTAAATAAAGCTGAAAGCACTGAAGCAAGAGCTGACTGGAAAACGGGTTTGACAAAACAATATTTTTCATGGAAAGCATTTGCTTTCTGTGAAAATATGATTTTTCATTTACAAAAACCTTGAAAATTAAAAGTTTTTTTTTAGCTGACAATGAAATGTTTGCAAGGTATAGGTTTTATGATATAAACTCTATTTTTTTTTTTGAAGAATGCAGACAGTTTTCACACAAAAAATATTTAATCAAAAACTCTATTTTCCATTGGAGAGCACTTTTGATTGAAAGTTTTCAACTAGTCCTACTTGAACCTGGTTGTGTAGGTTAGTGAAAACCTTGCAAACCAACATGAAGTAGGTTATACAGAGATTTAATATATACGACATCACAACGTTTTCTGTATGGAGCCCACCAATCTTCTTGAGGCTGGCTTTATAAAATTGAGACCCAACAAGGTTGTCTCTTTTTTTTTTTTATTCTGGTAAAAAAAAATTTCAGGAAGTCCTGGGAATGCAGAACTGCTGCCCTACTTTGTTTCAATATATGAATTAAACTTTCAAGTCCATTCAAAGAAGAAATTGTTCTGTTATTACAGAAGAGAATGCAGCCTTGGGGAAATTTTGTTGGCCAGCTCTTTCTGACTACAATAGGGGTATCTGAGGGCACAAAATTAACTCATGTATCACCCCAATGGAGATGAACATTCATAGCTGTTTTTAAAGGGTATTGTTTTAGTCTGGTGAGGAGACAAAGTGTTTATACTAAGCCAATATAAATGAAAATTGTTCTGTTCAACTGACTCAGCTCATAAGAACTGGAGCCATTCTGGGAGTGAACCTGCATGCTCTCTCTGCACAGAACTCCCACAGCAAGTGGCAGAAACTTGGGAGGAAGGACACAATTATAGATCTGAACAAGTGCCACAACTTAAGAAAACAAAGCAGGATGTCCTTAAAAGCAACCCAACCTGATAACAATGAAAGAGAGTGAGCAACAGATACATCTAGGTTTCACCAGCCTCCTTCATCCGCCCCCTCACCACCACATGATTTTTAAATCCAGACACTTTGTCCAAAGACTTATATTGTATGCAGTGTTGTTATAGCTGTGTCAGTCCTAGGATATTTGAGAGATGAGGTGGGTGAGGTAATATCTTTCACTGGACCAACTTACGTTGGCTCAAAAGCTTGTCTCTCTCACCAACAGAAGTTGGTGCAATAAAAGATATTACCTCACTCACAAAGACTTACCATTTCATGGATCTCTATGGTACCCCACTTGATATGCCCTCCTACTCTGACAGACAACCACTGAGAAACTACTGTGAGCATGGTTTTTCGACCATGCACTGAATCTGTGTATATGAACAGAGCAGAGAAAACCGGGTTAATGAAGATTTTGGTTTTGTAATGTTGATCAATGTGTTCAGGTCTGGATGTTGATGCTCACTCCTGGCAAACAGAGTCATCATTTAACACATACACACGTTCACACACTCACAGTCATATAGTATTTGTGCCTATCATATCTCATGCTGGCTGTCCAATAAAGAGAAGCATATGCATATGCAATATCTATGCAATATCTATTTTATTGTATAGAGTACCAGAGATCCTTCTAGTAGTTCATTAAGTAACATGACTACACTTTTGTCAAATAAGAGTAGCAGCCAACAGTTACCTGTAAAAGGAGGGTGCAAAAAAGTTCTTCAATATATAACAAAGAATTGTCGTGTATTTGTAGTACTCTCTGTACAATAAGGTCCCTCTTTGTGATTGATGCTGTCTTAAAAACACAGGCCAACACCAACATTTTTGATCATTATGTACTGACATGTTTTATAGTGGGAACTGTAGCATTCTATGACATATTATATGTTTAACAAAGACACAACCTAAAAGGCAGGATGTGACGTTCCATTCAACTTTACAGAGAGACTTTCATGAAATGCTATATCTCCTTTCAAAGTTATTACCAGTCTGTTGTTTTCCCTTACATGCTTTTAAGAAGATATGCAAAATGAAGAATAATATCAAGACTGTGGACCTCACTGTCCTCTAATGTACACTGGTGTTACACTTAATGTATCTTACCTGATTCACTCCTTATTAAACCAGTGTAAAAGAGAAGAGAATTGGGCTCTGTTTCTCACAGGTTTTTCTAAGAGAATCTTTATGGAACAGTGCAGTCTAGTAATTGGTTTATTCCCTTCAGAGAAAACCACAAACTTTTATAAAATTCCTGAGGATAAAGGTTTGAATTCAAATCTCTGATTTAGCTGAAAGATATGTAAAAACTCATATAAGCTGGCAGTTCCTCTTGGCAACATATCTAAAAAGCACAAGTTAATGGTATTGATGTCAAATATAATTTATGCTCATTAACTTTCTCCAGACACACACTTCTTGCAGATAACAGGCTCCAAAAGAATTATTTCATTTAGACAAAAATGCCTAATTTGGTCCAAATCATGTCCTTTTTGATGATCTGGCTCCACAAGTGTTCCATATATAGATTAAAGATGGGCAAGTCCTTTAAGAAACCAATATACTGGTAGGTCAAAGATTTAATAAAGAACTTTCCATCAGAACATCAAAGTCATATTACCACTATCTGAGATCTGTAGTACAGGTTTGTGAGGTGAATTGAGTGATCAACTTCTCTGGAATGGGTTTATTAGATTCATATACAAATTTATGAATACTCAGTTTTACTAAAATCAATACATGGTCCTAAATGACACTACACAATTACTACAGAAACAATTTGTGGGATGGTGTGACATTGTTTAGCGTAAATTTTGAAAGGAGCACATTCAGTTGTTGAATCAAGCAATTGAGTTGTCTTCATAGTAGTCCCCTACTAAAGCACTTACTTCCAGATTCCAGGGAAAGACTTTTTTTTTTTTAAAGGCTTTTATTTGATTCTTTATTCCTTCGGACATAATCAACTCTTGACTATGTTCAGCAATAAGGTAAGGTAACATAGCTTGTAGAGAAATAACTATACAAGGCAGACACAAGTTCTGTAAGATACTGTAGTGTTATTATTTAAATCTTTTGTTGATTTGATACCACAGACATAGTGTTGCCTGTCACCCATATGGAGAAACATTGGAAAAACTGCCATTTATTTCATATGTAGTAAGACCTATCTTAAAGTGAGCATCCAAGAGATCAGAAAATCAGTTCTCTAAAAGAAGTGATCTCTAATTAATTGCTAAACAAAATGCTGAATTGGATGTGGATCTTGGTCCAGATTTCACTGTACAGTGTTTCATGTTATAGTCTGTTACGACTAAGATAGTGTGTATAGTAGGACTGTTATACCAGCATGCCATACTAGCAAAGAGTTTGTAGTGTGGATGCAGCTTATACTGGCAAAAATGTGCTTTGCCCAGTATATCTTATTACTCATAAGCCACAGACCTCGGGTGAAACAAGCTATACTAGTAAAATTTAAGTTTTGCCACTATAACCTCATTTACACTAGAGGTTTCTGCTTGCACACTGCATCTGTCAGGGATCACAACCCTTTACACCACAGTAGAAATCTGCAGTATAAACATGACCTAAGCAAGAGACTCTTATTTTCCATTTTACATATATAAATACATAAAGATGAGTTAACAGATGCTTAAACCATATATCAGGTCTCAAAATTCTGGCCTATCGAATTACAGCTCTTGACCTGCTAAAAGCCAAAAGGTAGAGGATAATCTGAACCAAGATAAAAAATGAGAAATGCAAAATAGCCACTTATTTCCTTGACAATAATAAAGTTCCCTTGCATCCGATGAAGTGGATATTAGCCCACGAAAGCTTATGCTTCAATACTTTTGTTAGTCTTTAAGGTGCCACAGGACTCTTTGTTGCTTCTAAAGTTCCCTGAAACATTACATTTATGATTCAGCACTTTTCATAAATTCCAAGGCCAGAAGGAAACATTGTGGTTCTTAAAGGGGGTTTTCAACCTTTTTCTTTCTGAGGCCCCACTGACAATGCTACAAAAACTCCAAAAACTGCTACAAAACCTCCAAAAACTCCCATCTGTGGCACAACGGTTTTTCTGCATATCCCATAGATGAAAAGTTGTATTAAGTGGATAGTTATACAGTTAAACACACACACACACACATACACATTGTATATAAAATATATAAAGCACAATAAAATAGGCTCAAAATAAACTGATTAATTTTTATTTACTCAATGCAAAACTTGTTGGTGCTGATCAACAATTCTGTCAAGACGTGGGGATATGTTTGACAACCACACGAATATATAATGGTCAGTGATCATCCTGATTCGATATTTTATTTTCATTGATGTCATGGCTGAAAATCCAGCTTCACATAGGTAGGTGATACCAAAGGGGATCAAAACATTAGTGCTGCAAAAGAAGCAGTGACGTATTTATCAGAACACTCACACCAAAGTATCTCCAGCTTCATTTCTTTCAACCTGCTTCTGAGGGAGCTGTCTGACAAAATGTCAATGAGCTCTTCTAACAATTTTGATAGAACACTGGGTGGAAGTTTAGCTTCAATGTTCTCACTAAAGGGCTTTGTAGTTCATATGTGTGTAGGAGCTTGATATGTTGGGAGTTTGGGAAAATTAGCATTAGATTTGTTAAGCACATCAGTGACATGCACTTCTAACTGAGGTTTAATTACATCAAAGTCAATGTTTCATTCCTTAATGAAAGAATGTAAGATCTCAAACATATCAGTAGTGCCCCCACAAACACAAACTTTCCAGAGTTGTAATTTTGTTTTGAATGCCTCATTTTTTTCATGCCAGGCAATACAATTAGTGTTCCCCCTTTGAATTGTTTTATTCAACTTATTCATTTCCCTGAATATGTCTGCCAAGTAACCCAGTTTTGCCAGCCGTACGTCATCTTTCAGCACTTCAAAAAATTCTGTTTTCTTATCAACTAAGAAAGTACATAACTCTTCCTTGAGATTAAATATACAGGCAAGCATTATGTCTCAAGATAGCCGTCTCATCTCTTTATGCACGAACAAGGAATGGTGCTCTGTACCCAACTCCTCATAAAGTGTAGAAAAACACCTGGAGTTTGTTACCATGGATTTAATAAATTTAACAAGTGTTACTGCTGTATTCAGAACACAGTGAAGACCTGGCTCAATATCTTTTACAGCAAGTGCTTTTCAGTGTAAAAAGCAGCATGTCTAAATAGCGCAAGGTGCAATGGCTTTTATTTTTTGCACAACACTAGAATGCATTGCTGTGGCTCCATAAATGCAGATCCCAAAGCAATTAGTCCAGTTGATTTCTGCTGAAATGATAAAATCTTACAATTTGAAAATGTTGTCTAACTTTGTTGTTGTCTTTAGGTCTTTGCAAAAGAAAAAGACTTTCTTTATTTCCTTATTCCACACATAGTGAACATAGGCAAGTAAATAAGACATTTTTGAAATGTGTGTGGATTCATCTAGTTGTATAGCAAAACCATTGTCACACAGCCAATCAATACACTGAGAAACTATGTCTTCTGACACAGAAATGATCTGTCATTTGACAGTGTCATTTGACGTCAGTATTTTTGTCAATACCGTGGCCTTCTCTCCCAGCACTTCCTTTGTTATTTCAGTAACACAGGGCATTAACAAAATCTCAGCAATCGTATGTGATTTTTTGTTTGTTTTAGCAATTTTCTGCGCTACTATGTTGGATGACGTAAAAAGCTTTTTATCTTCAGTAGTTGTGGATTTCATTATTGCTTTAGTCCAAAGCAGTTCCTTGGCCTTTTGCTCAAAAATAGTGTTTATCCTTACAGATGTCATGTTTTGTAATTAAATGCCTCTGTAATTTGGAGGATTTCAAAAATTCATTTCGCAGTACTCGTGCACAAATTACAAACTGCAGTTGAGCTATATCTCCATTTCTGGAACAAGTAAAACCAAAATTCAAATCGCTGTATTCATATTTCCTAAATTTTGCAAGGTTAATAGTGGCTTTATATTTCTTATTCACCTCATCGCCTCAGTGTTCTTCAACCATTATGGTGGTTGAACTTGTTGAATGAAGTTTGGTATCATTGTTCCCTTGGTTTTGTTATTTTGAAGCTGATGGTCAAATAAAAATTTTTTCCATATCTGATATTTATTGTTAATACTTACACATTTTTCCTCGGTCTGTGTAGCTTGTCCTGCTCTTGTTGAAATAGCTCCTTTACAACCAATAAAAGGAGTGAGCTAACCTGCAAGACTGGCATCAGAATCACTGGGTCAAGGGCAGAAACCAAGGAGTGAGCCCTCACATGCAAAGTCTCTGGGGCCAGAGCCACAACTGGGCCAGAAGGTGTTGAGGCTGACCTACAGCCTGGGTGACTCCCTACCTCATGGGGTGACCTGGAAGTCTGAGTCCCACCTTCTGGGCATGAATCTGGGGCATGAGCTTCAGCCCACTGGGGGGTAGGGCTTCAGCCCATGGGACACAGGGCTTTGGATTTCATCTCCCGGCTAGCTTCAGCACTGTGGATCCCTGTTTTAGCCTCTGGGTTTCACTGGCTCAAGGATTCAGCTCTAGCTTCTAGCTTTAGCCCTGTGGGGGCACGTGGGCTCTGGGTTTCAGCTCCACAGCTCTCGGCTTCAGGCCCGTAGCAGCATCATAGCTTCTGGCTTCAGCCCCTTGGTAGCACTGAAGCTTGGGGCTTTAGTCCAGGCCTCCTTGTTGCAGCCCTGCAGCAGTATTGGGGTCAGGGCTTCAGCCTGCAACTCTCGGCTTCGGTCCCATGGCAGTACTGGGGCTCTGGGTTTCAGACCCACATCTCCTGACTGCCCTGGTGCGGCACCAGGGCTCAGAGCTTTAGTCTGAGGCTCAGGGTTGCAATGGTAGTGCCAGGGCTCAGGGCTTCAGCCCTGCAACTCCCGGCTGCTACCTGGAGGGGGGACGTCGGCACTCCGGGTTTCAGCTGCGAGGTCCCACAGACTCCTGGTTGAGAACCACTGATCTAGCATGACCTCCTCTATAACACAGGCTTTAAAATTTCCCCAAAATAATTATTAGAACATATCTTTCAGAAAAACATCCAATTTTGATTTAGAAATTCTCATATATGGAGAATCAGCCATGACCCTGGGTAAAATGTTCCAATGATTAATTACTCTTACTGTTAAAAATGTATACCTTTTTCCAATCTGAAATTTGTCTAGCTTCATTATCCAGCTATTGGATCATATTATTTCTTTCTCTGCTAGATTTCAAAGGCCATTATTAAATATTTGTTCCCCATATAGGTACTTACACACTGTAATCAAGTCAATCCTTAAGCTTCTCTTTGCTAAATTAAATAGATTGAGCTCCTTGAGTCTTTCACTATAAGGTATGTTTTCTAATCCTTTAATAATTCTTGAGGTTCTTCTTTGAACTCTCTCTAGTTTATCAACATTCTTCTTAAATGTTGACACCAGAATTGGACACAGTATTCCAGAAGTGGTCATACCAATGCCAAAAGTACAGGTAAAATAACCTCTCTACTCCTAACTGAGAATCCTACTTAAGGATTACATTAGCCCTTTTTGGCCACAGAGTCAGACTGGGAACTCTTGTTCAGCTGATTACTGACTACGATCCTCAAATCTTTTTCAGATTCACTGGTCCCTAGGATAAAGTTCCCCATCATGTCAGTATGGCCTACATTCTTTGTTCCTAGATGTATATATTCAATTATTGTTACCTTTTCTTGAATATTCCATTCTTTCATAACATCCAATGAACACTCTGCACATGTTTCTGCACAATGTCTCTCTTCAGTAAGCATTACTGTTAAACCAGGCAACTGCAGTGTCCATGCAATATCAATCAGGTGTATCGGGACTCCAAGATAGCTGTAATTGCTCAAGGATGTCCAGTCATCTCCAGTCAGAGAAACAACTAGTGCATTTTTTTCAAAAGCACCAACTTTATAATCTTCTTGTGATATAGGCCATGTATTTGTGATACAGTGGTTTCTCAGAAGAGCAAAGTATTTGATTGATTGGAAGATGCAATTTGAATAGCACCTCTTAACCCTCTATCGTTTACAATGTTGAGTTGTTTGCAATCCATAGCTATCCACTTTGCAATAGCATTAGTTAAGTTGTTGTACTTTATTTATTTATTCAACACTTCTGCCTTTTCTGCATTACTATTGATAATCCTATCATTTCCATCTAATAATGGGCAAATACCATTGTTAGATTTCTTTTTGTTCCTAATATACTTTAAAAACTTCTTGTTGTCTTTACCTCCAAAACCCATAAATTTGTGTCCCCTTGCTTTCCTTATCAGTCTTTTTACTATTCCTAGCTTGATTTATATTAATTTCTACCCACTTCCACTTTTTCCCATTTGTTGTATGTTTATAGCTGCACTCACTTTTCCTCTAAACCAGTTTGTTGTTTTTTTTGAACTACTATAGCTTTATTCTATTATTGAGGGATTGCGACTTTTTGGGTATCTCCAATTGTTATTTATTTTTTTCTGATAAAATTCTTCCTCCCAGCTGGTTTGGTCATAGTGGTCTCCAGGTTTGTGAAATTGTCTCATTTGAAGAAGTATAATTTATAAAGGTTCTGGACTTTATTCTGTTTGCACATTATAAATGTGATCAAATCTCATGTACATAAGCTTCCATTATTTTGTAGTTCTGTGATCAGTCCCTGTTGATCAGTCAAGATGAGATCTAATATAGACTTCCCCCGTGTGGGATGCAACAATTTTTGGGTTAGGAAGTTGTCATTATTGATAAATTCCAGGGATGTTTTAATTGTGACGACATGAGACCTTCAGAATGTGTCACTCAGACTGAAGTCCCCCGTGATCACACAGCTTTTTCCCCCCTAAACACAGGTGAGTAACGAGCTGGTCATTCTGTTGTGATTTGGTGGTCTGTAGCAGATACCAAGTATCTTGTGCTTTTTCTATTAGGACATTGATCCAGAAGCAATCAAGGTCATCTTCATCTGACTTATCAGCAACTTGGAAATAGGTAATGCAAATTTTAATATAGAGTACCACTCCCCCTCTTCGTTTGCTCACTTAATCCCTCCTAACTAGGTAATAGGAACTGATTTTAATATTCAAACTATGGGACTTATCCAACCAGGTTTCAGCAGTACCAGCTAAATCAAATATATGCAGTAGAACCTCAGAGTTATGAATACCTCAGAAATGGAGGTTGTTCATAACTCTGAAACATTTGTAACTCTGAACAAAATGTTATAGTTGCTCATTCCAAAATTTACAACTGAATGTTGATTTAATACAACTTTGAAACTTTACTATGCAGCAGAAAAATGCTGCTTTCTCTTTATTTTTAGTAGTTTATGTTTAACAGAATAATACTATACTTGCTGCTTATTTATTGATTGATTGATTGATTGATTGATTGATTGTCTCTGCTGCTGCTTGAGACTGTACTTTTGGTTCCAAATCAGGTGTGTGGTTCACTGGTTAGTTTGTAACTCTGGTGTTGGTAGCTCTGAGGTTCTACTCTCTTCATAAATGAGCAATTCCAATTCCATTGGTGTACAGGTAATTCAGGATTTCTTTTAATGTTCTTTGGTTTCTTGATTAATTTTGTTCTCAACAACTTAATTTTGGGTGGAGTGTTCACTTCTTACCTTTTAATACTCTTCTTTTGCTATTAGTTTAACATCCTCCTGACCACTCTAACCAGCCTGTCCCTAAGAAGAGTGGTCCCCCTTCTACCAAATTGGAGGACATCCAAACTATAGATCACCTTTTCCCCATCGAGAGTGGACCATTGTTCCACAAAATGAAAACCCTTCAACCTGTACCATTTAACTAGCCAGCAGTTCACATCCACAATTTTCATATCAATAATGCTACAGTATCAGTTTTCCTTTTCAGTAGAGGTAAATTTAAGTCTACTAATGAGGGAAATTCTTCATAAGAGGAGAAATATTCTTAACTATAAGATGGACTGCTGCAGCAACACAAAGATAGAAAACTAGTCAGGAAAAGAAACAAAAAACACTTGTTCACCTGAGAGAAAATAATAATGAAAGTTTGTATTTATAATGCCAGAAGTGTCATTTCTGCAAAGTGAATTTTCTAAATGAAGGGCACTTTAAAGGCATACATCTAACCCCCTTGTCTGTTATAACCAGTAACATTTAGCATTCCAGAATCAATAATCTGCACTACAAATCATGGTCATGTATATGAAAATATAAACTCTGACGAAGAAGCTAAGGCATGGTTACTGGAAAGAACAATGTTGATCAAAATGTCTAGGGTTTTTTAGTATCTTATCTACTACCTATTGTTTCTGCATGAAAGCTATGTAACTTCACATTACATGGATATTGATTCAGTAGTCATGTGGACTGAAAGCCTGAGTAGATGTTGCCAACTATTGAATTGTTTTAGCTTCTCTACCAGTATATATGTTGCAAATATTTTAACTGTTCATATGTATGATACATATGTATGATGTAAAGAAAAATCAAAGTTGTATGTGTACATGGAGATCACTGAGGAATGTGCACTCATTTGACATTTCATGTACAGAAACTGTGAGTACACATTTTGTGTGCGCACTTCAAAATGTGTTTATTTTCTTAATTTCCTGTGTATTTCCACTGTTTGTGTATGTCTGCCTCCCTTCCAACCTTCTCTTTTTAAAAAATCCATTACTTAACAGAGTCACCTCTCAGAAGCAGATGGAGTTTAAATGCCCTGCCACAAAAGCAGCCCCAGGAATGAGAATCAAAATTCCTCCCTTGTTCCCTTTTTCTTTTGAGGGGAGGTATGTCACTGCAGTTATTGAAAGAGTGCAGCATATGCTGGGATAGCTAGTGTGACTAGTGAGACAGAGGCGGCTGAGAAGCAGAGTTAAGGTTCTGTACACTCTCCACACTCATGCTCGCAGAAGAAACTATTTAGAAAACAGCAGCAGTTGCACTCCATACCAGACCTGGACCCAAGATCCAGATAGGTCAAGCAAGAGAGGATGGTAGGGTAGGGGAGGCTCCCTTTATTCTCCTGCTTGGCCAACAAAGAAGGGCAGAATCTAGCCCTGAACAACTGAAAAAAATTAGTAAGTTTATTATCAATTTTTATTTCAAGGAATTCTGTATATTTTCTTCTTGTATCCATATTGAAGTCTATTTTGTACAAAATTTGTACAGTATGCATCATCCCAGCTAGCATTCTGCAGTCCTTACTCAGGCAAAGCTTCCATTAATTTCATATATATGTACCTATATTTACCCTCAGAGGGAAAAAAAAACTGGTCATGCGACATTTTCACATATGTACATCGCAATGTAGTCCCTCCTACCCCCAATAACATTTCAGTTAAAGCCATATGTGTTAAGGGCTTTCTCAGATATGCATATCTCAGTTAAAGAGACAGGATAAAATCCATCAGATCCTGTTAAAGTCAATGGAAGTTCTGTTTTTGCTTTAGATAACAGACAAATCCTTAATTTCAATTAAGGGCAGATGTCTTCAGTTAAGATCTCTGGAGTTCCAGACAACTGACTTAGGATGACCTCGGTTATAGTTACCCAGCTCCCAAGTTAAAGATGATCCTATTAAAGCTCCCAGGGCCTTATGCTTCCTTGCATGACACAAAATAACCCCCGTAAAAAACAATGAAAGATACTGATACCCCGCAGGGAAGAATAGATCCCTGAGATTAGGAATCCTCAATTAACAGTGCCTCAGTTAAGCCTGCTTCTCTTTCAGAAGTGTCAGTCACAAGTGGCTGATAAAGTGAGTTAGGACACTTAGGTGCCTCTTTAGACATTTGCTGTAACAGTGTTGAAATGTATCAAAAGCAATTTAACAGCTGTGAGGAAGTTTTAAAGAGACTTAGCAGTGGGGGAGTTTTTCCTTCTCTCTTTCTCTCTCTCTTTAAAAAACAAAACATTGATGTGTATGCTATTTAGGCTAGTTCACACAAGATATACAGCGTAACTCAGTTCAGAAGATTCAAGGATAGACTGTGCCTTTAAGCATAGCCCTGAACAAAGGGTGGTGCAAAAGATGCACCATCCCAGAAGTATCTTTGGGGGCCAAAGGTGTAGTAATAGAGACACCTGAATCACTGTTCTCCTATTTCTTGCTTGCTGCAGAGGGAAGTAATTAACTGATGGTCTATACCAGAATTCAGTAGCCCATACCCTTGCATATGCTTATCTGAACTGAACAACACATGAGGCAGAGCTATTCCCTATCCCTTCCACTCTGAGGAGGCAATAAGTAGCCCTTCTTATTCCTGAATATCTGAATCCAACATCCAAGTTACCCATATGGGGAATTAAAGCATGTCTGGGGCATTATAACTCCCTGACTTGGGCATGTAGTTAGTGTTTGTAATAGGGTGACTTGTCCCATGGGCTGGAGAGCCTAGGGATAAGCCAACCTGACTATAAAATGGGCCCCACCTAAGAGGAACCAGGTGATTCATATGTAAAAAGGAGCCAGACTTAGCTAGTGGTATGGTAATAGCTGGGAAAAGAGCTGGAGGGAAGAAGTGCAGGTAATAAGGCGGCTCCTACAAAGTCCTGACTCAGCAGAGGGAGAACTAGAGCAGGACAGGGAGTTAAGAGCAGGGAGTCAAGATTTCTTGGCTGGGAGGCCTTGGAGAGACCTTGGCTAACCAGCAAAGAGACTGGGAGACCCAGAGGAGAAGTAAAGAGGCTAGACAGGAGGTGGCCCAGGACTGCAATATGAGTAGAGGATCCAGCCTAGCTGTGCAATACAGGGACCTGGGCTGGTATCTGGAGCTAAGGCTGGGACTAGTGTTCCACTATACATCCCAAAGAGGGTACATACAAGCCCTTCACAGAGGTAGTTGAGCCCAATAGGGGCAACAAGCTGAAATGAGGACTGGCTGAAAAACAGCTCCAGAGAGTGTGGAAATACTTTTATTTCTGTTAAGGACAGTTTAGGATGTTAGTCTGGACAGTTGGAACCCCGGAAGGGATGGACTAAAGATTGTGACCAGGCTGGAGGGCTGAGTCCCCTGACAAAGAAAGATCTGCACGAGTATCAATGGGAGGTGCTAGCTCAGTGAGGAGCTGCTACCCCATTGCTGGCCCCAGTGGGGGCCCCAAGCAGTGAGTGGACTCTGTTAGAGTGTTATTTTAAGGCTTTTTGATTTTGATATATATTTTTCTTCTTCAAACTACAGATATTAAAATAAATTTCCATTTAGTAGTTAGCATAAGTATAAATTCAGAATTTGCTACATGTAAAGGCAATCTTCAGCTCCTCTTCTCAAAGAGCTGCTCAACCTACAAGCAAATAAGAACAGGTCAAGGGTTAGTATAGCAGAGTTTCATTTTAATAGGCTTGGTTTGACTGAACACTGGTTCACTTAAATATATCAACTATTCATTAAATCAGGTATTATCCTACGGCAGCAGCAAGACTGTGGGTAAAGGGTGATCATGTAAGCATCATCAACTATGAAAACCTTTCTGGTGAGCTTCTGTCTTGCCTCAGGCTTACGGATACCAAGCACAATAGTCAAACATTCTTAGGTAGGGGAAACAGTGGGGGCATAATTCTTCATTATAGAAAAGTCAGGAACCTTTTAGTCAAGACTTTAAAAGACCTTGATTTGTATTGTACGGTTTGAGAATGTGTGCACTTTCAAGGCTGGGACTTCGCATTCCATTCACAAAATGGAACAATACTATATATATATATATATATATATATATTTAACAGAGAAACAAACTAGATGATCTGTTAATCTTACATTTATATACCAGTGAGTACAATGAACAGCCAATTAGTCAAGCAGTGAATCTTCATACAATAGATTAGAAACAACTTCTAGGTATTTTTGTTTGTGTTTTATCCACAAAGAAGAAATATTATTCTCCTTGTTTCAGGAGGCTATGAAAACCATTGTCAGGGGATACGTCAGCTCTTATCCCACATACTAAAAAAACAAAATGAAACTATCAGAAATCAGAAACCACTGTCACTGCATTAGACTGACAACTTTTAAGTAGTCAGATTTGGACTTATGGAGGCAAATGTATAGACATGTACACAATAATAAATTATGTTACTCAACTTCAGCTATTATGGACCAAATTCTGAGCTTTTGGCTCCAGTGAAGTAAATGAAACTATACCAATATAATAGTGCTTCAAAGAAATCAGAATCAAATCTAATATGTTTACGTCCTTCAAAATATTAGGTTAAAAAAGATAAATGTTCATAAGCAAAACCAGTACAATTTAGGTCTAGTTACCCACAAAGTGTAGCCAGCACAAATCTAGCAACTGATATTTTGAGTTGCTTTTTAAAAGTAAGACATATATAATGAAATAAAAAACAATGCAGTAATTTTTTTAAAAAAAAACTACAAAAGTTTATGAAAAAAATGTTCTGGCATATATATTAAAGAATGCTCAGAAATGTACAGTGAATCCAAGGTTCTGGAGGAAATATCAGAAAGTTAAATGTACCAATATAATTCAGGTTTAAGATTAGTAGCTATGTTAGTCTGTATCCATAAAGAGAACGAGGAATACTTGTGGCACCTTAGAGACTAACCAATTTATTTCAGCATAAAATTTCGAAAGCTTATGCTGAAATAAATTGGCTAGTCTCTAAGGTGCCACAAGTATTCAATATAATTTTAGAATTTACAGAAGGCAATTTAAAAAAAAATCAAAAGCAGGGAGTCCTCAGGACCAGATGGTCTGACAATAGATCTCTATGAAGCCATGGCAATTAATCTAGTACAGCCATGTTAAATATGTAAAATTCATTGAAAAAGGTTTTATGCTTTAAGCAGCAATTTTCACCAACAACCTGGAGGTTTCAAAAAGATATCAGCTCAAGAATGACTGGCATCATCCATGATTTTTTGTTCTTTGAGCATTCAAATTGATGGCAAATGAACTGCAATCATTTTCAAGTGATTCATCTCTTCACTGATTCCAAATCCTTGACTGAACAAGTCAGCATTTACTCTTTTCTAGCTAGGATTTTGAGTGCGGATTTTCTCACTAAAATAATCAAAGCTCTCACTAAATAAGAATTTACAGCAGTAACCAGTAGTGACACCATAGTTAAAGAGTCTGTTTCATTATGGCCTCATTTTGTGGCCAATAAAAAACAATTAAAAAAATTATCTCCAACCTAACGCTAGCAGATATTAACTATATGTTAGTGAGAAAGAAGAGATTGTTCTTTTGCTTAACTGTACTGTACATTACAGTTTTGCACCATTCCATAATTTATGTTGGAAGTGTGACACACACATTTTCTTGCCACAACTGAATTTAAATCTACAGTCATATCACTGTGGGAGGAACTGTCAACAGATCTAACATGTAAAATAAGGCCAACCCTGGTGTGTACTTGAATGGGTGTCCTCCAAAGAAAATCTGGGGTTGAAACTTGATAGGAGATTTGGTATGGACTTCAATTTACTTCAGTGGGCACAGGATTTCACCCCAAGTAATCAAGGAAAAACTGTTTATGTGATGCACTTCTCTCTGAGTTAGAACATATGTCATGTTAGGGGACTCTGAGTCTAGAGAAAATATTTTGGATGAGATTTAAATATGAGAAACTGAACACTCATAGATATGAAATATCCCATAGAATTTTTCACAAGAGTACTGGTATAAACCCTGGAGTCCTGCCAGTTCCAAGTAGGATAATTACATTCTGCCTATCTAAATTACCTAAGCAATTTTAATACGATACAGTAATTCCTCACTTCCTGCTGTAAATGATAGTGATGTTGCTGTCATTCTAATGTATTTTATTCGATTCTATTCAGGTTCTTATGATGCATTCATCACTATCTAAGCATCTGCCAGAATTAGGATATTAAACACTCCTTTCACCATCATCCCCACTGCCATGGGGAGAGGAGAGAAGAGGGAGAGTGTGGGTAGATAGGAAAGGGTATGAGGCACAGAGAAGTAAGGGAAGTTGTTGCAGTTTGTCAGTAAAATTAACATACTATGTGGTGTTTTCTAAGAAATCAAAGTCAAATAAGTGCCTCCTTGCCTTTGGACTGGAATATATAGAGATTTGTGATAATTTATGACCACAGCTTTTGGAAAAAGCCTTGAAAAAGCATTGTCTCCTACACAACCATATGTCCCTCTTGTGGTAGACAGTTCCATCGTTCCTGAGGCGTGGAGCTCTCATGGGCAATTGTGGCCCTAGACAGCAAATTGGTGCTTTAGATATTGTGGGCCCACACAATTTAGTTCTTAGAAAAGCCATTCTTGCAAGAGAATAAAAGTTGAGTGGATTGAAAGATAGTAGAATGAAGGAAAGGTATTTTAAAAATAAAGCTATACACTAATAAGCCTATAATCCTAAACCTTTCGGTGCTTACCATCCTGTGTTGTGCCATAAAACAACCTCTGCTTTCCACCTACTGGTCAATGAATTTCTGGTATGATGGGATTGCACTGAAGTCAATGGGAGCTATGGTTACTCAGCAACTTTGAAAGTCAGGCTACCTCTGTTTGGGTGACTATGTGTAAATTTAGGAGTCTAATTTAAGACACCCAGGTTTGAAAACCACCTCTGCATATATTGGCTCTGTATGTTCAGGAATGAGGATGTCAGGAGACAGGAAAATTACAGAGTACACTGTGGGTTATCTAGAATTTGCAGTATAGTTTACATAACATTTGCATAAATACAAGAGCTTGTGAACTGCTTACCAGATTTTTGTGTATGAGATTAAGGGGTTGTACTAGTTGAATGAAAAGTTTACTGAGTAGCTATTGGACATCTGCTGAGATTAAAGGGCCATATATTCTATTGGTGTAAACTGGCTAGTTCCACTGCAATCAAGGGAACTCTTGATACCAGTTGAGTATAGGATCCAAAGAGTTGTGTCTAAAACATGAGTCTAATTTTCATTTAAAGATAAGAGGGAACACATTCTTTTATTTATTTGTAATTAGTTTAGCATTTTCATAACATTTTTAACTTTTTCCCTTTACCTTTATCTCTTGAAGGGTGATTACAGACAGAGGTTTAAATCCACTGTTGCTACCAGAAAATACTCTTATTCTTAAGAAAACTTCTTTACAGAACCGTTCTTGCTGAAAATATTACAACAGCACAAAGAAATTTAATGTAAAAATGTTAGCTATTAATGAAATGTGAAAGGTGCTTCAAAGGAAAACTCTCCCTTAAAGACTTTGGCAGGATTTTTCGAATCAGGGAGCCAAAAGTGAGGCTCCTAAATTGCTAATCCCACCAAGCATAATTCATGCACAGATGGTTGCACCTGTACAGAGCTCCATTTACTTCAAGGGATCTCTCTGTAAACACAGAATACACTACTCACCTATACACTACACTTTGTCAGATCAGATTAGTATTTTGAAATACCTAAGTGAGTTAAAAGCCCACATTCCTTTGAAAGTAAAAATCCCAGCCTAAATCCATATTTTCAGAAGAGCTTGCTCAGCCCCTCTAAATCTATGTAGGTTCCAAAATATGGCTTTTGAACAATCATTTTTGCTACCCTTTAAACATGTTGGCCTTTATTGTCAACAAAAATTAGACCCTCTGAGGCCTTCGAGGATTCTCTATAGCATCCATCATCATGGTACCTAAGCATCTCCTGAAAAGAACTATTACCCACTGTGGTTAAGAGCATGTCTACATTACAAGCTTAAGTCGACCTACATTAAGTCACTTTACAGCCACCACAGTAATTACTGAAGCAGTTCACGTCCACACTGCCTTCCTGTCATTTGTGTGCATCTTCATCAGGAGCACATCCACTGACTTAAGAGGGGAAATATGGGCGGCTGCGAGCCCGGACTTTCAGCTCCTTGAAGCTTCCTGCCAGCAGCCTTGGGGCTGCTGCCCAAGCTCCTACCTTCCCACTGGGAGCCTCTTTATGTCTTACGTCGACCTAACTGTGGAAGGTAGACCAAGGCTAAGCTATTCCCTCCTACCTGATCTGTCAGCTGAACCTGTATTGTTTCTTTTTCTGATTTATGTTCTCATGATTCATCTCAAATAACTGCTATGGGCATCAGCTAGATCATTGGAAAAAATCATTTTACTTTAAATTACCATGATAAAAGTGACTACTTTGCCTGAACAGACAGTTCAATAAGTGAGTAATATTTCTTAGGGGGAAAAAAACAGAGTAATGGTCAGGACTCACAAGTTTCAGATACAGACCATTGATCTGATTTCCAAAATTCAGATCCAGGGTGTTACTCTATCTCCTGAAGAAAAAAAAATCTCAGCACACTATTGGGAAGGTAGCACATTAGTAATACCTGCTGCCCTGATGAGTAGTGGCAAAACAACACTCCTTAGCTACTGTTAGTAAAAGAAATACTATGCAGAAGAACTCTTATGATTAATTTCATTTTTCCAGACGGGACATGACTAAGCTGAGTTTTCCCCTTGACTGCTTTCATCTGGTTTCTCTTACAGGATGGGGAACTCTGGGAAGTGGTGACCCCAAAAAATGATTGGGGGATCAATTTGGAGGTCATGGCGGATAATCAGCTGAACCTGAGTTCCTATTATCACTTTGTGGTCAAAGGGGCTACTGAAATCCTGGGATGCATAAACAGGGGAGTCTCAAAAAGGAGTAGAGAGGTTATTTTACCTGTATTTTGTCACTGGTGCAACAGTTGCTGGAATACTGTGTCCAGTTCTATGGCTCAGAAGTCAACAAGGATATTGATAAATGAGAGGGTTCAGAAAAGAGCCACAAGAATGACTAAAGAATTACAAATGTGCCATATAGTGGAAGACTCAAGGAACTCAACTGAATTAGCATAACAAAGAAAACATTAAGGGGTCACTTGATTATAGTTTGTAATTATCTACATGGGGAACAAATATTTTTTTAATGGGCCTTTCAATCTATCAGAGAAAGGTATAGTGGAATCCAAAGGCTGGACATTGAAACTAGACATATTCAGATTGGAAAGAAGGTGTACATTTTTAATGGTGAAGGAAATTAACCACTGGAACAATTTACCAAGGCTCTACCATGATTCTTCATCACTGTCAATTTTTAAATCAAGAGTGGATGTTTTTCTAAAAGATCTAGTCTCAGAATTATTTTGGGGAAAGTCTATGGCCTATGTCATAGTGGAGGTCAAAATAGATGATCACAGTGTTCCTTCTTGGCCTGGGAATCTAGGAAACTAGGATTCTTAGCTATTCCAGTTAATGAACTCATGGAAAGTTACAATTTTAGTTGCATTTATTTAGACGTAGCCTCAAAGAGTCATTAGTAAAGCTCTTCTGCTCTCTGCAGGATGCTGTTTCTTTCTGCAGTTCAGTCATTATGCTTGAACATTAGCTATTTACCCCATCACCGAAAAAAAAAAAGTTTCTTATAGCTACTGCTTCCTTTAAGGATATCCCAGAACATGTTTATGTATTTGTTCTGCATTTTGATCTTCAATATCAATTCTGAACTGTTTTCTATGTTTATCTTTGCCTATCTTGTTTCCTCACTTCTCTTCTTTAAATTCTTCATTACAGAAGATTGTTTTATGAACTTTCTTTTATCTTGAATCTACTAAGTCAGGATTTTGGCTGCAGGATTTCTACGAGTTGCTTGACTTCCCCTCTCCAAAAGCTATTCTATAAATTTAACATTTATATGAGCTACATTGTAATTTTAGTGGTGTACCTGGCAGTACTATTTTTCACGATTCTACTCAGTCAAGATTTTTACTGAAGAAAAGCTAGAAGTTTAACTTTTTGAATGTGTTATTTTGTAAATGCAATGCTACACCCTGCTGTATGACTTGATTGTTATTTTCAAAGTCTTTGTAGTGATATATTAGGACTCTAAACTAATTGAGATATGCTTCTTTTCTTATCTGACAAGCTCAACTAATGGTGGTCTATCCACTCTTACAAACATGGGTACAAATGTTGTGTATGCTCAAATGAAAGATACAGATGGATACAAATCACATTTATGTATATAAAAGTAGAGGCTGAATTGAGGGTGAATTATTTGGTCCTCAATGTGATTTTAATGTATTTTTATTAATTGAATTATTACACTCTCTCATAATTTCAATATGTGGAAACATTTCATCAAGACAGCAACATTTGGAAAGTTGTGACCAGATCTATTCATCAGTTCTGAATGGCAAAGAATCCAGATCTCTTAACTCTTTCTTCACATGGGAGATTTCTCATGACCTTAATAATTTTCTTCCTTTATCTCTGAATCCTCTCTAATTATGCAAAAAGTAAAAAATATTTGTTGTTTAGATTTCTAGGCACACTGACAATTAAATGTTACAGTATAATGCCCCAGCAGTATTAAAATGAAAATTCAGACAGGAGCAAATAACTCAACTTGGCCACCCGAAGTCAGCCAGCTACAAAAGAGCTCCTTTCCATCCCTGCCAATCATTCCGGGAATAAACTCCAACTCTTTCCAAAAACTCTATCAAACAGATGATGGCCTTTGAAGTGTAATGATCTCATGCTTATTAAGATGATTTCATTCAACATTTTTATTTGGCTTCACCTACATGCTCTTTCTCCTCTCAATTATTTCCTTTAAAACACTACAGTTATTCACAAGACTATTGTGATACTATGCAGTGCTAGTTCTCTTGTTGTCCCCTCCCCCAGGCATTCGTTAATTTCGTACTTCATAACAAATAGTTGAAAACTCTCTTGTATTGCTATTCTACTGCTTTCTGTACACTAACTAGTTTGTGTAGGAGTGAACATACTATAGATCTTCTATTTTCTCTTACCCCAACTAGCATAAATCTAAGGGATCATCCCCTCCTTGTATCGCTCCTGATGATCTTTAGAATCCTTTGTCTATTTTGTATTATCTACTTTATTTGAAAAAAATTCCTTGTTCCCCAGTCTATTCTTTGTTGATAATAAATCCAATCTCTGGTGTATTCTTGAGTTCAAAAGTAGAAAGAATTGCAATATCACTCTGACTTGAGAAATCTTTTTTTCTTTATTTACCCTCATCTTTTTCAGTTCAAGTACATTATACCTGATATTTTCTACTTGTAATTCTTTGTATCTGCTATCTTCTAGTCGCATGTACCTAGCCAAGGTCAAATTCTTCAGGCAGTCTTATGAACCTCTTGTTCCTTTCTCATACTTGCTGCAGTAATAGGGGATTTCAGAGAAAGTACACTAATAACTGAAGGCCATGTAATTGTATATGCTTGTGGGTAGATGGCCAGAACTAACTCTGGGCAGGAAGTTAATGAATGTCTTTCCTGCAGGACTAAATGGGCTAAATTCTGCCTCTACACTCACTCTGAACAAACCTAGTTGCTCAGGGTATATGTTAGAGCAGAGTTTGACTCCAGGAGTGCAGAGTTAGCATGATTGTGGCAATTTCCTCAGAGTCTCTGCACTGTACTTGCAACCAATAAGAAATGATTATTAACACCTCTAGATATAGGTATTAAGCCCACAGAAAATGCCATGAACTGCTTTCTTCTAGGATATGCTACAAACATAGTCCGAGGCAGAAAATGAAGATGTGTGTTTGAAAACAGTTAACTTGAACAGACAAAGAAGATTTAAAGTTTTAGAGAACTTCCCTTACAACAACTCAGCTTCCATTGGAATCAGTGATAGGTGAGCTTGGAGCATATATTTTAGAAATTACTTGGATCTGTCATGTTATAGGAAACAATGTGCTTGAGCATCACAAGTTGGTAGACTTCCTCTTTTGTATCACTTATTTATCAAACAAAACAAAACAGACACTCCCCCCCCCCCCCCCCCCCCAGCATTTCCTAGCTTTCTAACTTTCCTTGTATGAGTTGGGAAAACACAGAGGTCTAACAATGCCCTCAATGCATGTGTGTAGCTCCAGGTGAATGTAGCAGTTACTATCCATCAAACACCCTGCAGAGCACTGCATATAGAACCATTTAGCAATCTTTGATATTTATGTTCCATTTAGAGAACTTCTGGACTCTCCAAATTGCTAGCTGCTCACAATAGCCTGTATCACCTTTCCCAACTTTTTAAACATCTTTTCTTTTTAAAATAGAAGTGATTGAAGAGAATGAAGTGCATAAGCAATTAAGTCGCTATTAAACAATGGAAAAAAGGATTCTTTGACAGCGGGCTGCACAAAACCATCAGGAATAACAATTGAAGAAATAGGGGGAGAGAGAGGAAGTATTAAGTAATGCATGACTTTTGCAAGTAAGTACATCCCCTCACAAGGCATGAGAGTTGGAAGTTAGACATAAACCCTGGTATAAAATGTGAAGCTGATAAAAAGGGGCAGGAAAACAAAATTATTAGAGATCTACCCAAAGAAAAAACATCATTTCAACCAATGAAAAATCTGAGTTCTATCAGCATTCTGTGCAGTCCACACATAATCTAATTCCTACTGAGGGCAAACATAGGGTCTAAACTCCAATTAAGCCCTCAGAAAAGGGTGCAAGTGAAGTTCATCTGCTGCATAGGCCTCAGACTGCACCCTAATCTGAGTAGCCACCCTATTTTGCCTCCTCTTGGCCACATTCTATTCACAGAGGCATTTAGGTAGCCTCTGCTGACATTGAGAGGAGCCACATACACTCAAGGACAAAATTTAGGCTTCATGAGTAAATCTTCCTCAGACATGCACAAACTTTGAAAAAAAAAACTATTTCTGGCTCAAAAGAAGGGTTTGAAAAGATCAGAATGAATTATTTGTGGCCAATTAATTTGTTAGCCACAAATAATTTATTACAGAGACACACATACCCCCATTCACAAATTGACTGTAAACAGATTGCAACATTGATTATTCCTGTGGTTCATCCCTTGGTTTATTGTGGGGTGTTGGGGGATGCTGGTGGCCTATCGTATACAGGAGGTCTGGCTAACTTATCTAGTCATCCCTTCTGACCTGAAACACTACGTTTGCACATCATCTCAGCTGAAAATTCCAAGCATTTCAATTCAACATTCAATTCTCTGTTCATGCTTTAATGTGTGCAGTCTGTACAAACAATTTACTAACCGACAACACGTATTTTTAATTCTATATTCAGTTTCAATATTTGCCATTCACAATTGGCAATTCATGGTTGTTTGTTTAGTCACATAAGTCATCCAATCAGAAAACTGAAACACCCTCTACATGTAACTGTTTTCCCAATTTCTATTTCATACTGGCTTGCATAAGACACATCAGATCATTCAAAGATGTGGCCATTCCACAATTCCTACAGGTGAAGTACCTGCTTTCTTCTCTCCCTACCCCTCCCAACATTGATCATCATGAACATAAGCATCAGGTTGTCCTTGATTATATATATATATACACACACTCCAAACTATGCCCCAATCTGCCTGATCCCTAGTGCATAGTCGAATTGCAAGGCTTATTCAGTGGTCACAGAGGACCACATCTGATGCAGCTAAGAGCTTGAGTACCACTAGGTATAGAGAAGAAAAAATGTTTTTTCATAGAATAATAATCTAACAAATCTTACTCTCAGAATGTTTTCATAACATACATTGAGCCTAATTGTTTTTTTAATTTTTTCTGTAACTCCTAGTTCTATCCTTTTATCATACTAAATAGTTCCTCTCTCCATGGGGTAAATACCCTTCAGATACCTATAGATCTTCATGTTCAACCATTCTTTTGCCTTCCTGCTTTTCCCTGCCACATATATATTCTTGTGTGTGATAGGTAAAATATATGGGTTATTTTAATCTTTCATACTTAAAATTATCTCTTTAAAAACTGCTTCTTGCTGGTTCAGTACATGATTCAGGTCCTATAATAAGAAGCATTCCAGATAATGCTTATAAACATTCAGACTAAATCTTCCCATTCTTTCAGATACTGTATTTCATCTTCAGAAGGACATTTATTTGGGAAGGGTAGGTCCCTCAGGATTCTCAAAAGATCAGGACATTGAAGATTTTAGCATAAGTAGAAAAAGGTGCTGTCTTTGTCCTCTCTGGGAGCTAGAATTAGCAATTACCGCTATCTAGCATCTTACAAAAATACTCTTAAGTAAGAGCATTAATTCAAAATAATATGCTCCTCTGCAATATTTCCTTGTAGCTGTAAGTTCCATGGAGGTTTACAGCCTGCTGTAATAAAATAGGACATGTGTCTTTCTAATTTTTCCAGTATCACGGGTTATTAATGCTGAGGTTGCAGCAGGGGGGTGGGGGGGTGGCAGGGAGGGGGCTGTTAGACTGTTTTTTTTTAAAAAAAAAAAAACTTCTGTTCTTTAAAAAACAACTAAAATCATGGATCACATCTTGTAAATCTAAAGAATGGTTAAGAATATTCTATTTTGTTAAGGGTGACATTCATCCCTGTGCAGAAGGCCAGCACCAGATCCCTACACATCTTAAGTTCTACTGCAGGCATCAAAATAGGACTAAAGTGAAGACTGAGCTATGCTTAGGCCTCCTGATGGCTCTCTGCACAGGAATGATTTTTTTTCCCAAAGAGAAGGTTGCTCCTCCACAAAATCAATATGAATAAAAGTTTTAGGGCTTATTCCTGCATCCTTTGGAGTCGATGCACATTTTTGCCATTGACTTAAATAAGTAAAAGAACAGGCCTTTTAAGTAGTAAAATCCCAATATTGGAGGAAGCAAAAAAGTTTTGTTAAAAAAGTTATTCCATGTTTTGATTTCAATTAATTGAGGGTTTTTTCATATTAATGTATTCACCAAAAAGCATTATATTTAGTTAACTTTTTGTAATGTAAAATTACTGGGTAGCAGCTTACTCTTATGTCATTCTTTAAGTTGTCTGCATTTGTAAGAATCAGTGACTATATAAGAAGTCAGTTGTTTGCTTTCTCAATGCTTAGATTAGGAATTTAGCTTTTCATTAATTAAATATTAGGCAACAAATAGTTAATGTAAATGCTAAATTTTAGACACTTTTTTCCCATTATGCTTTTGAAATGGCTTTAAGTGCTAACATTGGGCTCTGTTCACACCTAGCTTAGCAGTTGCTGTTCTTCCAAAGCTCTAAGTTTCTTACAGAGACAGCTGAACTTCATAATTTGATACTGAAGGTCTCTCCTTCTCTCAAGTCTAAAGAGCATACTAAAAGAGGCCATGAAGCCTGAGGCCTTCTTTATGGCTGAAAGTTCAGAAAGGATCTCATCCAAGGAGTGGGAAAGGTTCCTCACCTCATTGGCATTCAGCACTTGTCCATTACAGTAACTGAGGTGGGAGAGGCTGCTGCTTAATCACAAATTGGATTTTATTTAGTCTCCCATTCATAGGAATTCAGACCCTTCCCTCTGTGCCAGGGGTTACTACTCCTTTACAGCTGCAATAACTCCCTCATCTATAGCAGGTGGCAGAAAGGAAGCAAATCTCTGAAGCACAGCAGCTTGTGTGGGTAGTGCGATTACAAATTCTCTGCATGTGATTACAAATTCTCTACAAATCTTCCTCTCCACAGAAGGGCTAGTGTTTGTTTATTTTTCCCTGGCATACAGAATACAACCATTGAATATCAGATTGCTGAACTTTGATGCCTCAGAATGCCAGGTCTGATTTACTGTGCCATAGATAGAAACTATGATTTTCTTGCCTTCACACTGTATTTGGTGACAATGTTTAGAACAATTTTTTAAAATCCTGTGCTGCCTAGGCAAGACTTGCAGGATGACAGTATCACATGCTCAGTGTCTTAAGTACATTGTGTTTCCTTACAAATTAGATATATAGTGTGTGCTTCCAGAGGTGAATATAATGACCTCTTTTGCCTTGTCTGAAGGGCAGCCTTGTCAAACTCTCAGTCAATATCCTATGGTGTATCCATTTAGCAAATGAACCTGCCCCAAAAAGAGACTCTGGAGTGCAGGTATTCAGATGAATAGGTCTGACAAAGACAAATAACATAGGGCTGCACTAACTAAGCAAGGAGAAAGCTATGCCTTGCTTCTACTGTGAGAAACTGAAGACCATTTAGATTTCTCCTGAATGCACTTAATGGTGTGAGGAAAGACTTAATTATTTGAAGTCCCCGGTTTAATAAATGAAAAGCAAAGGAATATTTTTGCTTGATCCCAAATCTCTTTAAAAAATAGAAAGATTTATAATAGCTAATATATTTTGAGGTTTTACAACTTTATATAGTAGTTATATACTAAGCCCCCCCCATTCAAATCACTTATTAATTTACTACTGGTTAAAATATTGGAATGTTGTAGTCACAGGGAAACAAAATCTTGATTTAGACAGCTCTGATCTTCTTACTGACAGTCCAAATTAAATCACTTACGCTGGTATTTTCTTATGAGACTTGAGAATTACGAGAATGAGAGATGAATTTTGCAGGGTGCTCTGTACTATATTTTCAGGATCTTGAAACTTCAAAAGAGCTGAGTAGTTGAAAATGAAGTGGTGAACAAATGTCACACAAAGTTTTGCAAAAATTAAATGAAAAGTTTACATTGACACATGTCCTAACCCACAGAAAAGTTCAGTTAGTTTAAGAATTAAAATAACTCTCAATTTCAATTTTTGTAAATATTATATTTAGACAATAAAAAGACAAAAAAAACCCTACATTTGGTCACAAGCTGCCAAAGTGTTTCTTTAATAACAAATGGCTTGCTGCATGTAGCAGGTTATACTTAGTTTTGTGTTTCCCTCCATACAATTAATGTTTCCTAATGATATCTAGTGTATTTAGAATTAGGAATATATTCCCCGTTTAGTCCAGATTCTGATCTCAGTTAATTTGACATAAATCATGAGTAACACTATTGAAATAAAACTGGTGAATAGCCATGGTAAGGCCCTGTCACAGACCTACTTGAGCACAAGGCTGTTGTGAGGGGATCTCAGCTCACTATCCATATGTTTTTAAAGACTTCCAAGTAAGCAGAGTCTGTACCTGACTCTGATTTGGGGTCTCCGGGCATGGGACTCCTATCTAGCACCTGCTTTGGGGAGCTGAGCCTCATGGTCCAACTGCCCAGCCATTGGGATTGTTTTGCTCCCTCTCCCCATGCTCCCCTATACTTTGAACACACCCTCTCCTGTAGGATCAGCCATGAAGGTGCTGTGGGATTACAGTTTACCTCTTCAGAGGCACATGCTAGATATAGCACATAACACACACAGACAAAGTTTGCAGAAGTTTCAAAAACCTCATTGGTCTTTACATAAGAGACAAAATACAGATCATTCAGAAAATAACCACCCTAAATTTAATGCCCCTTGCTCTAGCGCATGCTCTTCTGTTGCGGGGGGGAGTGGGGGAGGAATGTCTTCAGTGTTCAGATAGATAGGATTCCCTACTGCCTCAAGAGGCTCCTACAGCAGCTTCCCTCTGCATTAGCTAGTGAAAATGACCAAAGGAGCAGAACAGCTCCTGCTGTTTTATAATCTTCCAGTCCTTCTGTCATGTGACTCCTGGATCAGTCTCCTCAGATGATCAGACCCCAACCAGGTGATTCCCCCTATTAGGCAATAGTAATTCTCCTGAGTGGAAGCCAACCTATTGGATAGGATGTCTGTATTTGATTAGATGATCATCTCCATTTAATGACCATCTATTTTCAGCCTATTGCCTCTATCCCTTCGAATATCAGTCTGGCAAGGAAAAATAGAGAAGGCAAAGGGCTGCCTTTCAAAATGGTGTTTGTAGCTTGTTAAAGATACAGAGTTCATAACCTCACACAATTCATAAACTGAACATAGACAGATTTCCCAAATTGTCACAGGCCCCAATATTTCAAGCACTAAGGATACTCATAAGGTAAAGGAGTCACACTGAAATCAATAGGACAACTAACAGTAAGTAAAAGTAAGTCCATTCATAAACCTTAGCAGGATCAGGGCTTTAGTGATCTCACAAACAGGCCTTTGATATCTACTCATAATCCCCATTATAATTAACAGGTAGAGCAAAGGGAAACTTTTTGGATTAATAGCTTATTTACTGAAAAATTCAGTGGAGAATGAGGAAAATTGTATTTTCTCCATCTATATTTCCATTCAAGAGAATGAAGAAGGTTTAAACAAAACTCCTCTGAAGGATAAGCAAACATTGAAAAAGAGAGGGAAAACACCATTTTTGCACAGCTCAATTAAAAATGGATGAAGGGTCCAGATGGGATGTAAAAGAAAAACCTGATCTGAATTGCCTATGTTCTAGACATCAAACCAATGTTTCATAAGATTGGGCTCAGCACACATAAGGAAGCTGCTGCTGTTTGTGATATGCTGCTGGTCCAAAAATGGAATGTGGAGGAAACTGCAGGTTTAAAATTAGGTTAATTAAATTTTGTTTGATTTCTGGTGGATGCTCAAGAGTTCTTTGGTTTGAGACACATGGCAAATTGTGAGACAATTTGTAATTGGACATTCGGTGATATTTGATTATCTCAGAAAGTGCTTTTGTGGTTTGAGATGGATGGGATCTTAAATGCTAAGTTTGTCTTGCTATCTTGGGTCATTTCAGGTGCTCAGCCTCAGTATATTGGGAGCAGAAGACCACCGGGATTTGATTTGTATTTCATTCCCCAAAGTTTCATTTTAAAAGGCTACTTCTAGGAGACACATCATTGTACAATACTAGCTTTATGGTACTTCATTACTCTACTTATATCTGGTTATCTACAGATCTCCAAACATCTCATTATTTTTAAAAAAACTCAATCATTTCTCAACACATTGACATTATTTGCATATAACAATAAAATGCGTTTGTTTAAACAAATATCTAAAGCATTTTGAAGTGAATTTAGTGCTATGAGGGGACAGATTATTTAAAAATTTCTATGCTAATTATATAATTACCTTCAACTCTGCTCTGGAAGGAACTCTGACATGAGAGGGTACTAGACTCCATTTTCAATTAGCCTGAGACTATATTGAGACTTTCAGGAAACATCAGTTAGAATAATTGCTTTTTTCCCCCCCCCCTCTGATCTTCATGTCAGTCCACAGAGAGCAAGACTGAATCCGCAACACCATTTCACATAGGATACCTCATCTCAGAATCATCCTTGAGTCGTGGGAACTCCAACTCTATTGAAATGTTTCAAAGTATTGACACTGTCTAGTCCATCTATCCAAGATTTCGCAGGTCTGCCATTGTTTTATCTGAACACATGGCACATCCGCCAGTCCCCAAATTTGTATGTAAACAGTTTTGTACTCCTTGAGACATCCAGTGGTACTCAAATCTTGAGTCTCTTGAAGGCCTGACCCTGAGAATAGATTATACACTTGTTTGATTATCTGACCCCATAAAATATGATTTGTCTAAAGCTGTACATAGCAAATTATGTAGGAAGTTTTATCTTCATCTGATTGCAAACACCTGGATTTGTATGATTGTTTGCACTTGCAAATATTTTATGTGAACAAATTTCAAAGCATGGATCACTCATGCTGTGTTTACTGAAACTATTTACTATTTTCACTGGGATTTTTTTCATTTGCATCACATGGTATTATTTCTCTTAGCAGACTGAATAAGATACCTTTAGTGCAGCAGGAAATGTGTCATCAAATCACTGGACCCTTGATTTTCTTAAAGAAAGAGTGAAAGTAGTTGGCAGAGCTAGGAGGTGCTAGACTAGCAGGACTAATATATCTGGGACATAATAAGCTGAGCTTTGATCAGCTGCATTCCTGGTAACTAAGGCAGCTGGTTCTAGAAGAGTAAGGATAAAAGAAGCAGTCCCATTAAAGTGTTTTAAGTAGAGCTAGTTAGGTACTGGAATTTTTGTTCCATGAGAAAATATAAAGAAAATATTAATTCCAAATCAGAATAAAATGTTGAAAACCTGCAGTGTTCTATGAAGCAAAAATTCCAGACATGTTCATTTTGATAGCGTTTAAATATTTTGTTTTGATAATGGGTAAACATTCTATTGGACTTTATCATTTCTATTCATGTCATTGACATATTCATTTCTAAATATCTGTAAAAGTAAAAACAAAATTAAATTTCAACTCTCTCAAAGCAAAATATTTAATTATTGTCAAAAGTGAAATGTTTCTATTTTTTGCCATTAAAAATATTAAAACTAACACATTTGTGTAAAAGTTTCAGTTTCAACAGACTGCATTTTTCAACAAAAACTATTCTGCCAATAACTCTTCAGTGTGCTCAAATTTTAAGGATCTCTTAAATAGATTTTTCCATAACGTATGTGGCATATATAAAATGTATGATGTGGAGTAGTATGATATAAATGCTTTATCAATGCTTGTTTAAGATATTCTGTATAACCTAGGCTTCTCAACTAGGAGTCTTTTTACAGCCCTAAAGTCACACTAGTAAAATCTTAATAGCACATCACATTGCGTGTGTGTGCACGTACATGTATAAATAAATAAATGTGTTGTACTATAAAGATTTTATGTAGCCATATTTACATTGACTGATAACATGATAAATTTGATCTCAAGGACAATTTTTGCAATGTTAGACATGCCTGAACTTTGTATTTACAATGGAAGAATTTTCTCCATGATAATTAGAGGTTTTAAGGAATTTAATGGAGTTGGGAACCTTATTCCCTTTCATTTCAGTTTTATTTGGGCTCCTAATTCCTTCAGACATTTTTTGAAAATCCTAGTCAATGATGCCACAGCAACCCTTCTACAGAGGACTTTACATTCCTGCTAACTTGGAGCTACAATAATTTGCACATCCTTTGATTAAAAGTTCTCTTCTATATCTTCTTACACCACCCTTTATTTTTTTTTGCTAACTCCATTCCTTCTCTCAGCATTGCTCTCCTTTGGAAAGCTAAATCTTAAATGAGAGGGGGCCACTTACATGTGAAAATGCATTCATCTGAATTGAAAACATGATTAATTGTTCAGGGACCAATGCAGAAAACTAAGTTCAGTTTCTTCCCTGAAAATAACAAGAATCCTATGGGGGCTAATAGATAGCATATTATTATTATTTAGGTCTAATAACTGTTATAAATGTATGGAAAAAATGCCATACTCTAGCCACCACCTTGCTCCCTTATTAAGCAAAACAGTTATATAGCCAAACAGCTAAATGATGACCATGGTTAAGTGAGCTGGGCATATCCCCAAGTGCTGAGTGTGAATATGTTTTTGATTGTCTCTTTTGCATTTAATATACTGTATTACTTCTTTATTGTACTTGTAATAATTGAGCATAATATTTTGGAAACTTTTTTTGTTATTTAAATTATGGCACAGGGACTCCTAGCATAAAGTTTTAGGCCAAAAGAGAAAACAAATTCATCTATCTGACTTCCTGTATCACACGCCACTAGCATTACCAACAATCCACATATTAAACCCCATTATCTTTTAATCATCAAGTACAAAAGGACAGGGAAGACTGACTGTTTAAAAGGCAGTTTTATAAACAGCTTTTGCTTCAGTTACTCTATGTTTCACTCTATGATATAAGTAAAGATACGTACTAGGTTCTGCTACTTTATTTAACCTAGATTTAGATTTTGCTGTTGCCTCCGTATTCAAGTTGTTAAAATAGTATACTTGTACTATTTAGGGTTGCCAATGCTTCTGGTGTCACCAGGGGTCTCCCAGAATCAGGCTTTATCTCCTGGAGGCTACTGAAGCCAAACTGGGAGTTTTTAAGTGCTAGAAGTCCAGTGGCGCAGTGGAGCTAAGGCAGGGTCCCTGGAGGATGGGGAAGGGGGCTCCACGCGCTGCCCATGCCCTGAACACTGACTTCACAGCTCCCATTGGCAGGGAACTGCGGCCAATGGGGGCTGCAGGAGCAGTGCCTGCAGACAGGTTTGGCGTGAGGAGCCTCCCACCTTTCCCACCCCCCAGGGCTGCAGGGATGTGCTGGCTGCTTCCAGGAGCAGCACATAGAGGGGGCAGCATCTGGAGCCCCTTGGCCCTGCTTATCTTGGGTGGCTCCTGGGCAGCAGCGCAGCAGGGCAAATGCAGGCTCCAGGAGTGATGCAGGGCCAGGGCAGACAGGGAGCCTGCCTTAGCCCCACTGCGCCGCCAACTGGAAGACACCCGAAGTAAGTGCTGTCTGGCCTGAGCCCGCACCACTCACCTCCTCCTGCACCCCAACCTCTGCCCCAGCTCAGAGCCCCTCACTCACCCAAACTCCCTCCCAGAGCCCACATCCATCACCCCAATCCTCTGACCCAGGCCTGAGCCCCATCCCAGAGCCTGCACCACAACCCCCTTCCCTAGCCCTTAGCCCTCTCCTTCACCCAAACTTCTTCCCAGAGGTTGCACCCTGCACTCCCTCCCCCATGCCCTAGGCTCAGGCTAGAGCCCCCTCCCACACTCTGAACACCAGCTGAGCCCGCACCCTCCCCAGCACCCTAACCCCCTAGCCCAGCTCGGTGAAAGTGAGTGAGGGTGGGGGAAAGCGAGCAACAGAGTTGGGGGGATGGAGTGAGTGTGGTGGGGCCTCAAGGAAGGAGAGGGGCACAGGTATTTGGGTATGTGTGATTAGACAATTGACAACCCTAACTATTATAATATCCTGCCTTTCATTCAGAAGGATCCCTAATGGTACGTCTATACTACCCGTAGGATCGGGGGGTAGTGTTTGATATATCGGGGATCGATTTATCGCATTTCGTCTAGATGCGATAAATCGATCCCCAAATTGACACCTGTACTCCACCTGAGCAGGAGGAGTAAGCAGAACTGACGGGGGAGCCGCCATGGTGAACCTGCTGCCGTGGGGATGACAAGGTAAGTCAAACTAAGATACTTCAACATGACTTCAACACAACTTCAACTACGCTAATAGAGTAGCTGAAGTTGCGGATCTTAGTTCGAAACCCCACCACCATCACCAGTGTAGCCCAGACCTAAGTACTTAAATTTTGGATCAAATAATGTTATGTCTCCAGTGCACCAGCCACACTTTCCCCAGTGTGTGGAGATGGTAAAGCATTATCTCTGCCATGTGCCTGGCCAGCTCTATTGGCTGATGTAAGGTGTCAGGATAAGGCAAGGCCATGCCTCCTTCCTGCCACCTTTTAGAGCAGTGGTGGGCAACCTGCGGCCTGCACCACTTTCCACAGCTCCTATTGGCCAGGAACTGTCAACCTGTGGATGGTCATTGTAAATAAATTGTTTTGCAGCTAGCCAGCGGATTACCCAGTCATTACTGATGGGCCATGTGCTGGTAGTTGCCCATCGTTGCTATACTCTGTGTATATATGCTATACTCATACTCTGTGTATGAGATCTTATTCCACCTTAAGCCATTGCACATCATTAAGCCGTGATCTAGCCCAAGTGTCACAAGTCTGTTTGTGGCAGAGCACCCTTTCCAGAGCTACCTAGAGAGCATAAGCAGATCCAGTTGCCCCCACCCCAGCAGGCACTGTGGGGTCCGTCAGTCTAGCAAGGCCTGCATTTTACCCTGATGCCCTCTGACTGCCTCATTTTCTCTTAGGGTCACAAGTCAAAGACATAAAACAGTTCATCATTAACAAACATGGTTAAATAAAAGCATAAAGGAAACAAAGGGAAATCTGCAAACACTTCAGTCAAGATTTTGGCCTTTTTTGCTTCAGAGGGCATTGGAGGTATCACAATCCACTGCAGATTATCCACCTGGTCACAGGGAAAATCAATATTTACTCTTTCCCTTTCTTAGCTCAAAGTATCCATGTTCTCCTATCTGGAAGAGAAGTGGGAGGAAGAAGGGGGATCAACAGCTAGCCTGTTCCCTTCCTAGGCTTACTCCCCACATGTAGATAGTTCCCTCATTTTAACTCTTCCTCCAATCCTGGCATGATGTACAAGTGCAGAGGGGTGGGGCAAAAATTGGCCATTCTGTGCTAGTGTGGGGTTTATCTAACCCATCCTGCCAAACTTTGCGTTTTTTAAAATATTTAATTTGCTTATTTGTTAATTTAGTGTTGGCTTGAGATGGCTTTGTCTGACTCATGAACGTGTGAGCATTGCAAAGCTAGACTTTTTAATCCACTATGTGAAAAATGTATTGAGAAAATATTTAAAATGTTCACTACGTAACACTTAGACTACCTTGGAGACCTTATAGTATACTGCTAGAAGACAAACTAACCATGGCTGATGAGGATTAATTTAGCAAAACTATATGAACTCACCTGAAAAACAAACTAAAGTTCTAT
Organism: Dermatemys mawii; assembly: GCA_007922305.1. NCBI lineage: Eukaryota > Metazoa > Chordata > Testudines > Dermatemydidae > Dermatemys > Dermatemys mawii. The sequence goes on along the minus strand of ML677333.1, from coordinate 46,038,553 downwards.
ACTGAATGTCTGCTGAGTTAAAGATTCAGAGGTTCAGTAGAACAGAAGGACATTACTTCCATTTACTTACTTGTAGCATCATTGTCATGGTACACCCTTAATGTGCAGGGTGAATCAAGCATATTAAAGATAGATTTCATAATTATATCTGGTGTACTTGATTAATTAGCAAAATGGATAAACTAAATCTGTATTTCATTAAGTAGAAATGCATTAGTTTCCTCTAGTGCTGTTACCTGTTTGATATATTAAATTGTAGTGGGTTATTTCTAGCACGATGTGTTGATTCACGTGGGTAAGTCAGGCAATGTAACAAAATACGTTGTTAATGAAATAATGCAGCGCCATTTTGACCCATAATTGCCAGCTGCATGACAAGGTCTGCAAAATAAAGAAAAACAATATTACAGCTAGAAATAGGTGAACAACAAACTATTGTTGATTTACAGAGCTAATGATAATTTCACCTCCCTTTCCTTTCAGAATCATTAAGGGTTTAATTCAGAAACAAACCCAAAGATTTCTGATAGCCACTGTTGTGTGCTAGTGATAGCAGAACCTTCCATAAACTAAGCTGGCACAGGTGGGTGGGCTGTAATCAGCTTAGTTTATGGGAGGCCATCTAGCTGTCTGCTACATACACACCTTTTTTTTAACACAAATTTTTCTCTTGATACTTCTCCATGCTCCTTTTTATAGTAACCCCTACAGTTGTTTTTAATTCTGCCTTTTCTCTACTCCATTCATGATTCTGTCTTGTCACTGGATTTTTTTTGTCTGCTCCCTCTAGTACTTTGTTTTCCCAGTCTCTCCTGACATAGAATCCAAAACCAATCTAGTCTGAGTTCAAACTGAATTTTCAAAACTGCAGTAGGTTAAAATGAGAAAAAAATGAATTTACCCATCTTTAATTACAATCTAAGATGGAACATGAAGTCCTGGTCCCATTGAAGTCAATGAGAGTTTTGCCAACTCGGTGGTGTCAGGATATTACAGAGATGGCGTATAAGTGACGTATATCCACTAACCAGAGATTACCCCTAATTTCTTACTGGACAACTCATTTTCAGTTACTTCATCTTTGAAATGAGCACACAAACACATACATCTCTTCAGAGAGCTGTGCTCATGACTTAAGCATGCACCCCAGCTCTGCATGATGTATTACTCCTAATGTTAACTGCAATATTAAGAAGTGAAATGACCTAATTATGAAAACTGAAGTAAATAACTATGAATGAATTCTGTATATATAAAAGAACATTGTATAAGATTTCTGAATGAACCATTGGTTTCAAGATATACTGATGATCCAATATAAACAGATGTAGCCATTTATTTCCAGTTCTTTAGAGACTGCTTCATATTTGTAATAGACAATATTAATAGAGTCTGCATGTTTAACTATGAATAGGCAATGCTATGCGATACCTTTCAGCAGCCCAGAACAGTTTAATATTATCAAGGTTACAGCTGTACTCATTCATAAATAATTCATTTAAAATGCCTTTTTAATTAAAAAATAGGTCGTTTGATTCATATTCCAGAATCTTCTGAGTAAGCATTAAATCTTGCTTCATTAAATATGTTCCTAGGATCTGCAGTGTGTAATACTATTGCCTTTTCTGGTGATGCATATTTGTTCTTAGCTAAGGTGTGCCTTATAGTTTTTGTCGGAGGATTCACAGTTGTATCTCCGAATAGAAGCTCCGTAGATTTAGGAACGATGTGATTTTTGGCCCACTGTTAAGAAAATCCATGCAGTGCTTGGCAACTTAATAATTTATCAGCCTAAACAATTAGGATCAATAGCTAGAAAATTTACAATAGTTTACTCATTTTAAAAGACACTATAAGACTTCTAGATAACAATCAGCTCAGCTCAAAATAATAAAACAGAGAGCATGTACAGTTGTGCCACCCCATGAAGAACCTTATATTCTGCTACCTTTTTTGCTCCTGAGGAGACCGGGATAGTAATTTAGCAGGGTGTGATTCTTTTTCTCTCTTCCCTTCCATCATCTCATTTCTGATGACCAGCATACAGCGGGAAAGGAGTGGGTGGATGAAGCCAAAACTCCATGTATTGCTTGCCGATTTCCATCCACTTTCAGTTCATTTGCTCACTGGGTAAGGGTATTAGCAGTACTCTTCCTCCTGCAATCTGACTTGTGATCCATGAAGGCCACAGGACCTTACCTGCTCATGTTCTCCTGTGGGCTCAGAGGCAGGGTCACAGTTGAGCCCTTAGTAGTGAATTGATTATGTTCTTCAACCTGCATTCTTATACCACACCCCTCAGCACAGCCTATGTACACCCAAGAAATTGCATAGAAATGCTACATTCAGTATTGCCAGCCCCAGGTATTCAAAAACCATGTGTTATTTTTCTTGTTTGCCTCTCAGTTTTTGAACTTTTAGAATGCAGCTTTTCAAGCTTATCTCAACTAAGAGGGGTAGAAATTTACTTTTTTAAATAGAAAATGATATTCTAATGTATAGAAAAGATCTAGAATCTAGTGCTTTAGGAAAAGTGCCAACATCATGAAACTTGTGATAAAATTGCAAGAGTTGGCACCACTTTTCTGTTTTTTTACTAAATCTTTTTAGTTATCAAATATAGTCCACAGTTTCCAAGCAAAATCCTTTCATTTTCTCAAAGGAAGACCTGTAATAGCATATCTTTCTATAGAGGCTAAATAATAGATTCACTCACACAAAGACTTTAACAGAATTGACTATTTGATTCCAAATCACATGCTTTGAGTATATGACTTAGGGCTGGTGGAAAATTTTCCATTGAAACTTATGAAATTGGGTTTTGATTAAATGAATGTTTTTCAAGTAGTATGTGTTTTCTTCAAAATGTTTTGATCTTTCATTGAAAACTGAACATCTGAAATCTCAAAAAAATTATTCCAGCAGTTTTTGCCCCAAAACTTTTGTATTTCTTTTTTCCTGACAAAAAGTTGAAATTGTCTACTGAAAATGTCTATGGGGAAAAATGGATTTAATTTCTGATGAAAGTTTCAGGGGGAAAGAAAAGATTCTCTAACCTGCTTTAACATGAAAAAAAAACCAATTTGATTATTAATCATCCACCATAAACTGTGTCATTGTATGCATTCGTTGGTACGATTTACAATGCAGTAGCTGTCATAATCAGACTTTCTGGAGTGAAGCATGTTTGAAATGAAGTATAAGCAGTGGTGAAAGTACTGTACTGGTTGTCAGTTTATCAGAGTTTTAGTCCATGATCTACCACAATTCATGTGTGAAATTAGGCAAGTCACTTATGTCCTGATTCTGCAGAGGCATATTACTATGTGGAGTGTTGCTGGCTTCAATGTGACAATGTGTAGGTCTCAGTGGGAATGATCTAGGCCTAAATCTGATTGTATCTTAATCTCTTCATTGATGAAAAGGGCATGATAAATACTCTCCTGCCTCAGACAAGTGTTGAGCTAAATTTGCTAATGTTTGTAAAGCAACTTGGGAGTCTCACTAAAGATTGTCAATAAAGTAATTTAGGCAGCTGATGTGCTGAGATCTCTGCTTATTATGCTGACCACTATAGTCTCATTTTTAACTTGTGCTCCCCTTCTTGGTCTGTTGTGTCCAGATGTTGTCTCTTACTTGGATTGCTATCTCTTTGTTGTATGTTTGAACAGTGCCTAACAAAATTGGGCTTTGGCCCATCATCATTATTTATTATTCGTATTATCCCAGCACTTAGGAGTCCTAGTCATGGACCATGATTCCATTGTGCTAATAACTATTCAAAAACAGAATAAAAAGATGGTCCCAGCCCTCCAGCTTACAGTCTAAGTAAAAAACCAGAGACATCAGATGGATGTAGACTGACAGGAGAGAACACGGAAGCAAAGATAATTTTGGTCAGCATAACAGACAGTGGTGTCAGCAACCAACTGTTTAAATCTTGTCATATGTTTGTAGACATCATGGCAAAGGAGATTTTAAGGAGAGAGAACAATGAAGATGGTACATGTTCCCAGGGAGTTCCTTCCATGCATGAGGGATGGCTTGAAAGATAGCACGAAGGTGCTTGTTTGAAAATTTAAGAAGTGGATGATGGTAGCTGGCATCATGGGCTAATTAGAGGCAGGTGTCAACCTGTCAATAGTGAATGAGAGATGATAGGCAGGGTGAGGCCAGAGCATGAAAGGTCTTGAAAGTGGAGACAAATAGCTTAAGTTTGATGCAATAGACCAAGAGACCTAGTGGAATGATGCAAGAGGGAGTCCAAGTGAAGGACTAGGAAAAGGATCTCTGCAGCAGCATTCTGAATGGATACAAATGAGGCAAAATTACATTTGTTAAGGCCAGAGAGAAGGATGTTGTAGTAATTGAGACACAAGATGATGAGACATTGGGAAAGAGTTTTACCTGTGTAGTTTAAGGGGCAAGGCTACTGTATAGAGATGTTATACAGAAGACATCTACAAAATTTAGATTCAGCCTGGATTTTAGGACCTTGAAAGATGTCAGAGTCAAAGATATCACCCAAGTTATGGGCCACACTGATGGCTAGGATAGTGATATTGTCCACAGTGATGATGAAAGAAGGTCATGCTGAGGGTTTTGGAGAAAGATTAATAACTCTGTTTTAGCCATGTTGAGCTTGAGCTGATGGCTAGACATCCACAAGGAAATGTCAGAGAGACAGGCCAAGATTTTTGTTTAGACAAAAGGAGACTGGTCTGGAGTAGGGAGATAGTTATGTGAGTCATCAGCATAGAGATGGTAATTGCACTTGTGTTTGTGGATCAGATTACCCAGAGATAATGTATATAGGAAGAGGAAGAGAGGAACAAGGACAGAGCCCTCTAGAACCCCCACAGAAATTTGAATGGAGGACAAGGAGGATCCTCAGAAGGATGCACTGAAGGCGCAATTAGAAAGTTAGGAAGAAAATCAGGAGAGGAGAATCACAGAAGACGAGGGAGGACATACTTTTTTTAAGTCATCATGGCATCTGATAGGTCAAGGCATCTGATAGGTCAAGGAGGATGAGACTAAAGTATTGGTTCTGAGATTTGACTAATTAGAGATTTTGGTGAGAGCGGTTTCAGTTGAATGCAAGAGGTGGAAAACAGATTGGAGAAGATCTAGGATGGAACTGGAGGAGAGGAACTCCAGACAGCATTTGTAAACAGCACATTCAATGAGCTTAGAGATAAAAGGGAGAAGATAGTCGAGGAAGTTGTTGGGGAGGCAAGTGTTGTCAAGGGCATATGTGTTTTTTTTTGTTTGTTTGTTTTATTTAAGGTGCAGGAGAGACTAAAGCATGATTATTGTTAGGGGAACAAGCCAGAGGAGAAAGAGAGGTTCAGAAGAAGAGTAAAGGAAAGGATGAGAGTGGGAGCCAGGGAACTGCTAGGCATTATCACAATAAATAAAATACATAATTGTAATAATAATAATTTATATGATAGGTCACTACAGAAATAGAAGTATTCTTACATATCTAGTTATTGCATTGCAAGGTCCTGGACAGAACAAATATGCTTAAGATTTCCCCTAAACTGATCATAATATGATAATGTATAGTGCACATGTTGATTATAGTTTCCTACTTAATGTTATATGTCTAAGGATATGGCTACACTACCCGCCCGATTGGCGGGTAGCACTCGATGTATCAGGGAATAATTTATTGTGTCTCATCTAGACTCGATAAATTGATCCCTGAATCAATGATTGTACTCCACCTTGGCAGGAGGAGTAAGCAGAGTCAGAGGGGGAGCAGCCGCGGTCGACCCACTGCCATGGTGAGAGCCAGGTAAGTCTAACCAAGATATTTCAACTTCAGCTATGCCAGTCCTATTCAACACATTCATAAATGATCTGTGAAAAAGGGGTAAACAGTGAGGTGGCAAAATCTGTAGATACAAAACTAATAAAGATAGTTAAGTCCCAGGCAGACTGTGAAGACCTACAAAAGGATCTCTCAAAACTGAGTGATGGGGCAACAAAATGGCAGATGAAATTCAGTGTTGATAAATTCAAACTATACATACAAAATGATGGGGTCTAAATTAGTTGCTACCACTCAAGAAGGAGATCTTGAAGTTATTGTGGTTAGTTCCCTGAAAACATCCGCTCAATGTGCAACGGCAGTCAAAAAAGCTAACAGAATGTTGGGAAACATTAATAAAGGGATAGATCAGGGATTGGCAACCTTTTGCATGCAGCCCAGCAAGGCCAGGCTGGTTTGTTTACCTGCCACTTCCATATGTTCCATATGTTCACCCCATCGCAACTCCCACATCCCTTGGCCTGTGTTGCTTTCCACAGCCTCCATCGGCCGAACCCACGAACATGGCAAGTAAACAAACTGTCCTGTCTTGCCAGGGAGCTTACCTTGGTGGGTCATGTGCCAAAAGTTGCAAATATATTTCCTCTCTATAAATCCATGGTAAGCTCATATCTTGAATACTGTGTGCAGATGTGGTCACCCTGTCTTAAAAAAGATGTATTGCAATTGGAAAAGGTTCAGAAAAGGGCAACAAAAATGATTAGGAGCATAGAACTCCTGCCATATGAGGAGAGATTAATAAAATTTGGACTTTTCTGCTTGGAAAAGAGATGACTAAGGGGGGATATGATAGATGTTTATAAAATCATGACTGGTGTGGAGAAAGTAAATAAGGAGATGTTATTTACTCCTTCTCATAACACAAGCTCTAGGGGTCACTAAATGAAATAAATAGGCAGCAAGTTTAAAGCAAAAGGAAGTATTTTTTCATACAACGCACAGTGACTCTATGTATCTCCTTGCCAGAGGATGTTGTGAAGGCCAGTACAATAAAAGGGTTCAAAAAAGAACTAAGATTAGTTAATGGAGGATAGGTTTATCAAAGGCTATTAGCCAAGATGGGCAGGGATGGTGTCCCTCTACTCTGTTTGCCAGAAGCTGGGAATAGGCAACAGGGAATAGATCAGTTAATGATAACCTGCTCTGTTCATTACCTCTGGGGCACTTGGCATTGGCCATTATTGGAAGACAGGATTCTGGGCTCAGTGGGCCTTTGGTCTGACCCAGTATGGTTGTTCTTATATTCTTAAGATGTATGATCACCCTACTGGGGTCCCCAAATTGATTTTTGTAAACAGAAATCATGCCTCACCAATGAAAAAAAGCTAAGGTACCAACCCTACGCCCATTGGACTCAACTCAAGGTTTCCCATTGACTTCAGTGGGAATTGGATTGAACCTTAAATGAGCAATTACACACTACCAGAACCATTCCCATATATGACAGGGACATGGCAGAAGATTTTGCTAGAGAAGTAATTTTCCTAGCATAGCTCTATTCCTGTTCTGCTTTCTACTCTCATTATTGAAGTGGAGAAGAAATAAAACATGCACCTATGAGAGCTAGGGCATTTCTGAGCAGGGTGGTTAACTTCCAAGAATAATGTGAGTTAGGTCCCAAACACTGGATAATATGACATGAATTACTCTGTGTATTGCCCAAATGATAAATATTAACAGCCAAAGCAATACACATAGGAAACACCAGATACAATGGGCCAAATTTTTATTTCAATATCATAAGTATAACCAAGAGAAGAATTTTATCCAGTAAATCAGTGCATAGCTTAGAACCTCTGCTGCTGTAAATTAGCATAGGTCTACTGAAGTCCATGGAGTATGCTGGTTTATAAAAGCTGAGGGTATACACTAATCTCTTTGAGTTGTATTCTGGAAATTTTGGTGGTAGTAAGGTTCTGTTCATATTTACACTGTTCAAATAGAAATGGGTTTGGCTGAAATATATAGGGATGAAGTGGTTAGTAGAGGTGGTCATGAGTGAATTTTCAAATCTTTGAAAATGTTTGAGATACAGAAAAGATCCTCCTTTCCCAAATGTAATGAAAAGTAGAAATATCAACATTTTTAACAAAGCAAAATCTGAAGAAAACTGGTCAGTTCAGACATTTTGAATTGATAACTTTGATACGTTCCATTTTTATTTTAACCAGTTATATGTTTATTTAAACTATAATTGGCTTACATTTTGAAATGAAAACTTGTTTTGAATTTGAAAACTGGATTTTTTCATTTAAAAAATGTAGACAAGAAATATTTTGATAACTTTAACCTGTTTTCTTTCAAAAAGTTTTCAAGTTGAAAATTTGACATAACTGACTCTTTCCATGAAAGATTTCAATTTTGATGAATCAACAAAAAACATTTTGTAGAAAAAAATCCCAAACAGTTTTAATGGTTAGTGTTAGTTTACTGTGTGAGAGATTGTAGACTGTGTGAAGTGTGTATATTTTTCAGTTAATTTAGAGCAGTGCACTGAAAAGCTTTCAAGAAACAAATTTTTAAAAAAACTTTTAGTTTAGCCTTCTCAAAACAGAATTTTCCTTCTCTCACTTTACAATGTTTTTAAAACTTCTAATCTAAATGCAGCCATTGTGTCTGCATCCTAGCTCTTGAGGGTTCCATGTACCGACATGCTGACATTGTTCAGCTTGTGCATTGTTCTGGAAGCTTATGTGGACTATTTTACATTCACTCAATAAAAGACTGGTATCTGAGTTCAATGGCTGTTTTGAATTCTGAGATGTGAAGCATGTATTTTCTGTTATTTAGTGGATTGTCAAGACTCATAAAAGTGCATTCAAAGTTTACATGTTTCATAAATTTATTTCTTCTTGTATTGTATAGTCACACTATACAATGCTTCCTCCACCTCTCCCACCAAATCATCTGACATGAATCAATTCCTTCCAATCTTTCCCCTAAGCCCAGAAAATCAGCTTCAACATTTCCTTAAAACCGTCCTTACTTAAATACCCTTACAACAAACTGACCATGACTTTAAGTAATTCCTCTAACAGCCCCTCAGCAAACCAACTCAGCCATTCCCTAAAAACATCCAGTTCAGACAAATGTGCCCTTGCTTTTCACTCCAGATGTAGCCTCTAAGTTAAGAACTGCACAGTCCTTTTACCTGTGAGGACTGAGATGGGAAATGGGTTGGCAGTCTCTTTGCCCTCTACAGTAGATGCAATCTTGGTGGGTACAATTATTCTCTAATTTGTCTTTAAATACTAACTTGAAGCCAGATTTATCGCTGTGTTTCTCCAGTGACTTGATGGAGATACAGTGGTGTAAAACTGAAGGAATGCAATGTTGACTCAAGCCATGTTAACTTCCATCTGCAGAATGAGTAAATGAGCAGAATGATTGTACCGCATGTGTAAGTGGGGAGCTGTCTGGCTTGCCTGGGGGAAGGGAATAGTGCTTTATGGACAGGGAGAGGGAGAGGCTTAAAGGATGCTGCAAAAGAGGGAGTGAGTCTGTGGCAATGCTGCCTCATGCCCAGGGACCAAAAGCGCTAGAGAGTTAAAAAAGAGCAAGATGGGTGGGAGAAGTAACTTTTCCCCAGACCAGGCAAAGCAACAAATCCCTCCCTCCCCATTGGAGGTGGCAAAATACCAAGTTTGTTGAGGACCTGTTGTGGGCGTTGTGCTAGCTGCTCCTTTCTAGGTGGGCTAGGAAGGAATTTTTCCCTCACCTCCCAGATTGAATAAGATGGAATGTGTGTAGAGGCTGGTGGGGGGAGGTTAAGGGGTTAATCTTCCCCTCAGTGGTTTCAGGGAGCGCTTTGTTAGAGTGAGTAGGGAAGAGTGCTAGATCATGATGTCACAACTCATTGGGCTGGTCTTCACTGAGGGGGCGATCGACTGAAGATATGCAACTTCAGCTACATGAATCACGTAGCTGAAGTCGGTCTACCTTCAGCCGACTTACCTGCCGTCCTCATGGCAGCGGCAGTTGGCGGCATGCTCCCCTGTCGACTCCAGCTTGTGCCTTGTGGCGAGCTGGAGTTACGGAGTCAACGGGGGCACCGCTAGCGATTCATTTCTCACGTCTTAACAAGACGCAAGAAATCGATTGCTAAAAGATCGATTGCTACCTGCCGATCCGGCGGGTAGTGAAGACCTACCCATTATATAAGGGTGAGGCAGATATCCAGTGCCAGTGCTCCATAGGGAAGGGATAGAATGACTGGATAAAGGGTTTGGTAAGGACTTAAAAAGGAGGTGTCCGTTAAAGGAGTAGAATGGGGCCAGAGTTTGGGGTTCCTATGACGTGTACGGCACGAAGCCAAACCCTGTTTCTTATAGCCCACCTTAACCCTGGTTCGAGGGTGGGGATAAGGTCCCAGAAATGGCTTGGCTGGGAAACCTGGATGGATAAAGAGGGAGTCTGGCAAAGACTCCCCTAGTGGATACTGAATGAACATGGAGTTACCTGCACTGTACACTTTTATATGCCATGTACTCCCAGACATCTAATAATAAAGTTGTGACCTGATTAAAACCACATCAGATGTCTCCTGTCCTTTTTTTGGTATGGCCAAACAATGGATGATGGCTTAACATGTCACACAGAGGATATCACCTCTAAGGCTCCAATCCTGCCAAAAATGTACTAACCTGCTTAACTTTATGCAAATATCTCAACTGATTTCAATGAGACTACTTACTTTGCATAAAGTTAAGCACATGCAAAATTGTTGTAAGGTCAGGGCCTAACAATGTAAAATCTGCAAAAATTGCACTATATTATCAGCACTGTGTATAAGCCCAAGGTTTGATGTTCAGCTTCAACTATCTGTTCTAGAGGTGAAAATGCTACCAGCACTGCCACATTCACTATATAAACTGCTCAAGAAAGAATGGTCAATTTATTGTACTGCCTTATGGAAATGTCTTAGTTAAACTATTATCCTTGAAAGATTAGACTGTATATATGGCATCTCAAAATCCTGACAAATGCCTGTACATTTAAAACATATCAGCTCACCCAATATTAACATGGAAAGATGACACACTACTTATATCACTCTACATACTTGTCTTACGTTTGTGAAATAAATATGTTTTAGTAGCAAGGTGTTGCAGAAACCTGCTGCCATTGAGAATCATATATCCTATAATTCTGCACAGTCTTTGGCTTTTATTAGTTTGTACTTATGAAAAATTAGCTCTCAGTGATATGTGTGCGTATGTGTTCTGAATGCAGAGTGTGGCCACCCGTGCTTTGAAGTTGCTCACCTGTGACTGGCACCAAATATGAAATACAGTGGAAATATAAGAGGATTAAATCTCTTTTTTACTTAGCAAAAATATCAGCATCCAAATGTACAGTAACACTAGATACATTAAGTAACTGAATGAATCTCTTTTAATGTTTTCTGGACTGCATTTAGATAATGCTTTGGGATTTATTTTCCCCTTATAACTGCAGTTAGTGTTAATGAGAGCAGTGCAGAGGCATTAAGAGGAAAACTCTGCTCTAGTGATGGAGAGTTCTTTGTACACTGCTGCATATATATTAGTGACTTTTAGTGTCTTTAGAAGAGGCACTGAGAGAACCACCAATGTCAACGTCTCTGAGACAGAACAGGCACACTGCTGCTATTGATAAATGACAAAAAATTTGGAAATTAATTGGATTTCTTTGGCTCTAGTAGTTTTTTTTTCCTCTCAATCTTTTGTGCATATTAAAGACAAATGAACTTTTAAAGTTTGCTTATTGATTTAAGTTACTGATAATGAAGTCAAGTGCAGAATTGGAACTTACTGATTTTTTCATCACTTCAAAGTAGTATTGATTTCCATTAAATCTTACTGATAATTAATGAATGATTGTAAATTGATCTGTAGTTTAGAACTTCAACACAGTTTGCATGGCACTCATGTTCAAGTGGATAATTTCCATGGGAAATGTTAACTAGTTTTTTACCAATAACTTTCTGTGTATAAAACAAAATAAAAGCCATTGTTGTAGTTTGATTCAGATGATGAGGAGAAGGTATTGGGATACCATTTCAGTAAGACATAACACTGAGCATTAAAAATCCCAGCATAATTTTTTCAACAATAGAGGTATTATCCCTGCTGTTCCAACCAAATTCCAATTAATTCTGATTACCTAAATTCCCAGGAACTTTCAATTGGATACAGTATTATTTTCTGATTCTTTTCCTAAACTATTCCCTTAGTGTTGCTGCGTGTTGAATTGATTCCAGTATGTCATCTGTTAAATGCCTCTAAATCCTTATGGATGGAATATATTATCAGGCCCATTTTCAAGAGATCTAAGCTCCCATTTAAAAATAAGGGTTAGGTTTTTCAAAGTGCTCATCACCTAGTCATGCTGAACTGTTTTGGAAATTTGGCCCTGTATATAAATATTCATTTTTATTATTAAGAAAATTAAAATAGTTATTTTTAAACTAATTTATTGAACAATATATTACAAATATATGTCATATTATACAATGAAGGAAATCAACTCTTGTACTCAATTTAGGCTATCAAAGGAATGTGTAGTTTACCCATAATGCTCATCAGCAAATCTTAAGATGTCACACCAAGAAATCTCAACCTGTTACATTCTTATTAAAGGATGAAATAGGGTGTAAAATTTGTTGGCCTCTTCCAAACCCTAAGAATATTTATTCATTTTACATACTCCAACAATGACCTAGTGGATAAAGCATTGAATTGTGCTTCAGGAGACAAGGATTCTGCCATTGGCCTGCCAGGGATCTTAGGGATTCTGCCATTGGCCTGCAAGTGCCTTGTCAAGAGACAAGGATTCTGCCATTGGCCTGCTAGGCATCTTAATTCTTAATCCAATATAGCCTTCTTTTAGCTCTATAAATATTTTATATAGAAGACTTATTTTCAGAGACCCCAATTTATGCAACTTATGTAAAATAACATTATTTCTTACCAAAGAATTGCACATTATTTTGAAATTTCTCATGTCTTCATTAATTGTTCCAGGGTTTTAGGATCATTATTCTATAATTGGTTTGCTGATCATTCACATTTCGCATTTGTTAAAGGAGCCCATCAATTTTTGGATTCATTTTGTATTTTAATTTGCCCTAAAAAGAAAGAGGGTAATTTCTTTAGGTTGTGCAGTAGCTTAAGTTGTCCTATTAAAGACAACTTTGGGGAAGAGGGCTTAACCCCAGGAATCAAACCCTTAAATGACATCTTTACCACCCAATTCAAGGTAGAGAAATTAATCCAGACACTTTTGCTAGCTGGGTGATTTTTCCTTCCTAAGAGCCAGAGCTGGGAAAATCCCCTAGCAGCACCAGAGAAAAAGTCTCCATACAAATCAACCCTGATTAAATGACCTGGAGGGAAAAAAGGGATTAATCCCTCAACATAGTGAATATAATAAGAGTTTAAGCATCAGCTACAAACTTCCTGCTAGTCCATTTAAGAAAAATACACAAAATCATGAGAGAAACAAATAGGAGGAAAATAATATTGCTCACAATAAGATGATCTCTGAAATTCTTATATAAGTACAGGCTCAAGTACTGTCTTGAATTACAGACTTAATGGGGAAAAAATAATCTTCTACAGACAAAAAGCAACAAAAACCAAACACACAATAGAAAATGCTGAAAGTGACTATGCTACTCCCAACAATAAGGAGTGGAAAATCCCATCCAGTGATTTTAAGAATTCACATGAACTCAGGCTAACCTATTCAAAATGGCTCTGTGAGCCCCAAGTTGCAGGAAAGAAAGGGGGTGCAGGAAAATCTGCTGCAATTCTGCCATTATTCAAAACATATGTGGCTTTTCTTTTAACACCTTTTTAAAACAGTGCCCCTTTTAGGTGTCAAGCTCAATAAAACACTTGTTCTCCAAAACTCAGGATGAATTAGAGAGAGGAGGAGAAATAAAAGCCACACTTTTTATAGTTACATTTTTATTGAAATTTAAACACCAGAGTGAAAGAGATTTACATAAAATAACCTGACCTACGTGATATAGCGCACATGATTGAAAATTGCTTCTCGGTTGTTCATGAAGTTTCAGCCTGACTGGCAGGTACAATGTAAAAACAATATATGAACTCTGCTTTCATTTAAATTTGCACCCTCGCATGTCACATTGTATTACATATATTTTGTTTAATATTTTACAACAGCAATAATCACCTCCAAGAACATTCGTGCAGTATCCTTATAGGGCATAACCTAACTGGCTGAAAGAGACAGATTTTTGGTTTCCCTACTTAACCCTTAGCATCCACATGCTCAGGGTTTTGGGAAATTGAAAAAGTGCATTGAAATTAATTAAAGTATTCTTACTGAATTCAGTGGGCTTTGGATCAGATCTTTTAAGAGGTTCCCCTGATTTTCAAAAAAACTCTGTGGTGATTAGGTGTCCAGCTCCCATTAACTTTCAATGAATTGAACTTTCAAAGGCATTGTATACCTACACATCAGGAGGAAGTTTAGGAAATAGCATAAAATGGTATATTTCATCAGGAAAATCTTTGATCAAAAAATTTCAATCTGTTCTATCTTATAAGTATAATAAAAGCTATCTTCAACAGAAAGTTAAACTAGGCCATGTTTGGTTAAATCTTCCACTAAACTGTCTATTTTAAATGTCGCAAAATTATGTCTAATGACTTGTTTTGCTAACATCAGGGGAGAACTACAGTGGGAATGCAGCCCCCATCTATTTGAGGTGTATCGGAATGTCTTTACACAGTTGGATAAATGCAAAAGTTGGCAAGTCTGTAAACTGAAAGAAAGAAACTTCACAAATATGGTAGCAAGGAATGTACCATAGCAATAGGCCCTATCCTAAACCACAGGGAAACATAAAGGGGCCTATTACTCAATTGGTAACCATATGCTTTGTGCATGAAAGTCCCTGTAGTTTTGATGGGATTTTTCTCATTTTTATTTGGCATAACAATAGGTGGAGGGAACCCAAAGAATCAGTGTTTTAAAGTCTCTTGTTACTAATTTCAGTGTGCCTGACTTTGAGCACACTCAATTGGCACTTTGGAAGAAGACGTCAGAAGGTGATGAATTAGTTCCCTCCATGGCTGGCAGTACTTGGAGTATCACCTACTACTGGAAAACAAAAAAGAATGCCAAGAAAAGATGGAGAGTGTGAGGTTAAGAGGAAATATATATAAGGAGAGGAAAACAAGCATGACAGAGAAGAGGAATAAGATTAAGTAAAGTGTCATGTCGGAGTAGAGACAAAAATAAGACAAAATAAGAATAGGAAGAAGAGTAGCAAAATTATAAATCATAGACAACATTTTCAAAATCATGTAGGTGTCGTAGAAGCCTACATCCCATTTTCAAAAGTGAATTAGGCACTTGGAAGCTATGTTCTATTGATTGTAAGTGAGATCTGTACTCCTAGATAGCTAAATTTCTTATGAAAATAGGACTTGAACTTCTCAGTCCCTTACATGATTTTGAAAATTTTAACTCAGAGGAAAAATGTCAGATGTAAAATTAATAATTTTCAGAACAATGATTCTAAAAATATGTAGGTTCTGTTTAGAAGTTTACTGGCCTGCCAGAAACTATGTAAACTGTTGTGCACTCAGTTTGTCATCTTAGTGAATAGAACTGGTCAGAAACTGGATTTTATGTTTCATGGGAAATCAGGTATTTTGACATGCACTTACTTTTCCAATTTGAAACAAAATTTGCAAGTTTCCCTTGAAATAAAGATTCTTAAACTGTAAAATAAAAACTTTTAGTCCTGATAATTTCAAAACAAACTGTATTAAATATTTTATATACTCATTTTTTTAAATACCATGTCACAAGCAAATAGGATATTAAAATTAATATTAATATTTAATACAATATGTGTGTTTAAATGAAATTAATCAAAATAATAAAGAAAAATAAACCTTATTGAACAAAATGCTCTGACATTATTGAGATGAACAAGAAAGTCAAAATAATTAGTTCACATCTTTTTCCATTCAAAAGTTAGTTAAAATTGGCATAGTCCCACAAAATGCTTCAATTTCAATGAAACAACATTTTCTGGTGGAAAATTGTTGTGTTTAATTTTTTCCAACCATCTTTATTAGTGCCCATCCGTAAAAATGTGTTGTCTAAGGAAGGCAGTTGGGCAATTTAAACAAACAAACATACAATGAATGCATTGAGTGTTTATTTGTTTAAAGGCATGGTTATAAGAAATCTATTCAATAAAATATGAAGCAGCTGCTGCTCATGAACCCTGAAGTATTCCATGTTTCATTGATTTCAGGGTATCAGGTTTGCTTATCATAAATGGTCACACTCTGTACTTTGTACTCAGTGTTTTGGTTTTTTAAGCATCAGTGATAAAAAAAACATGGCATGACTGACAGAAAAACAAATCCCTACATGAATTCATCTGTTTTGTCTTCTACACTGAAAAGCAGACAACAGAGGGGGGCACACAGAACCCCTGGCTTGGTGGGGAAGGGGGAAATGGGAAATTGTGATGCACATTTAGCTTCTGGAATGAGATGAAGATTAAGGGAGCATGGCTTTGTGGGAAGAATGAGGAATGGGAGGCACACAGGCACCCTGACATGGTGGGAAGGGGAAAATAAAGTCATGGAATATACTGGGGACAACTTCTTGTTCAGAAGGTGGAGGAAGTAATAAAGGGGACAGCCATTTTAGACTTGATTCTGCCTAGCAGGGATTAAATGGCTGTGGAACTAAAGGTTAAAGGCAATGTTGGTGAAAGTGATCATGAAGTGAGGTTTCCTGATTCTAAGGAAAAGAAGAAGTCAGAGCAACAGAATGAGGAAATGGATTTCAAAAAAGCAAAATTCATCAGATTTGGATAACTGGTAGATAAGGTCCCATGGGAAGAAAAACTCAGTGATAAGAGGTCAGAAGAGCTCAGTTTCTCAAAGACACAATTGTAAAGATGCAACTTATCCTGATGCAAAGGAAAGATAAGAGGCCAATATAGCTCCATCAAGAGCTCTTCAATGACCTGAAAATCCAAAAGGAATCATACAAAAAGTGGAAACATGGGGAAATTGCTAAGGATGGGTATTACTGGAAATAAAAAGTTGGGAACTTGAGTCACAAATCCACATAATTTAAGATTAAACAATTTTTGCCTTTATTTTTGCACTGTCAAACAGCGATGTGATGCAGTTTTTTAAAAAAGGCTAATATTCTGTGGTCTCTTAACAAGAGTGTCAGATGTAAGAAAAGGGAAATAATTTTCATGCTTTCCGCAGGACTGGTGAGACATCAGATGAAGTACTGAGTCCAATTAAGGTCACCAGACTTTAAGAAAGATGTGAACAAATAGGAGAAAGTTCAGTGAAGAGCAACAAAAATGCTAAAAAAGGTAGTACGACCTATGAGGAAAGCTTAACAAAAATTGGGCATATTTATTCTTGAAAAAAAGACTGTAGGAGACCTGATAAGTCTTCAAATATGCTAAGAGCTGTTATAAAGAGGACAATGATCAATTGCTCTCCATGTCCATTGAAGGTAGAAGTAATGGGCTTAATCTGCAGAGAGGGAGATTTAGGTTAGATACTAGGAAAAAATCTTACTATAAGGATAGTTAAGCCCTGAAGTAGGCTTTCACAAGAGATTGTGGAATTCCTACCATGGGAAGTTTTTAAGAACAAGTTGAACAAACACTTATCATGGATGGTCTAGATTTATTTGGTCCTGCCTCAGCAGAGGGGGCTGGACTAGATGACCTCTTGAGATCCCTTCTAGCCCTATATTTCTATGATTTTGTGAAATTAGGTGTATGGGGGAAGGGTGGAATGAGGAGGCACACAGAGGCCCTGCCATGCTGTGTCTGTGTAGGAGAATAGTGGACAATTGTATGGGGAGAATGGAGAAACACAAATATATTGGCATGAAGCAGAAAAGAAATGAGGGGAAGTATGGACACAAAGCCCCCTGTCATAAGGAAATGGGTGAGGAGGTTGCAGGGAATTCCTGAAATAGAAGGGCACAGAAGGCTGGCACAGAAGGAATGTCTGCATGGTATGAAGGAAAGCAAGGATTCCCTCATGTGCACAATGAATGCAACTTGTCAAGGCTATGAATTGTGCGTGTTTTTCTTTCAAGATACTTTCACATCATTATCCCAATCAACTTTACTCCAATCCAAATTTCCATGGTGCTTCCAGCTATTTGCCCAATTTCTTTTCAGCCAAATGGAAGAAGACATTTTCAGTAGACTCCTGACAAGTGTCCATTGTTTCTGTAGAGTGTTAGCTGCGACAGAATTCATCCATTCTGTTCCAATATAGAATCCATTACTGTCACCACTCATTCAGACTCAGTCTCCATGGCTACATTCTCAGTTTCTGAGCTAAAATTCTGGCCCTTGGATACCATCTCTCATAATTATTAAAACTGAAACTCTTTTCATTTAATCAGTTGGATAATTCAGCCTACATGAGCAATAAGGTGTGCAGCCCTCTAGTTTTATAATTATTTATTAGTAGCATGTTAAATTCTTCCACTGTTGGAAGACCAACACTACAGGTGATGTGTGAATAATAGAACTTGAGATGTAAGTGATAACTGGTAAGACACAAAGAGAAAATATGAGCAGGGACAAAATAAATAACAGACATAAGTTAGAGGCTCAGTACTGCCCTCAGTTGCACAAGCTCTTAATAAGAGACAAATTCTATGCTCATATATATCCCATAGAAACTCACTGGGTGAAATTCTGGCCCCACAGAAATCAATGAAAGAATGTCTATTGTCTTCAATAGGGCCATGATTTCACCAGTTCATTTCAGTGAGATTGTATTAAGGGCAGAAAGTAGTTTTCTCACTTAAGCTGTGCGTAGTTTGGATCTTGGTTCTCCTTTTACCTGAACCCTAAAGTTTATGATGAGTGGTTTGGATAAATTATTTGACTTAATTTGATTTGACTTAATCAGGTTATTTATGGGTCTTCTAAAAGTAAGTGGAAGGAGAAGTCTAAATTTTAAGGTTTAGGAAGAACTAAAACAGCACATAAGGAAAAGATATGCAGAAACAGAGTAAGTGAGACAGACTTCATTGAAATGATGTGAATTTTCATGTAGTATCAGTCATTCTGGGTAGACATTGATTCCATGTCTAACAAGCAGAGCATCCCCAGTCAGGATTTTACAGTGAGACAGCAAAAACATAGTCAGCTGTTCTCATCTACTTCAGATGTGTCAGGTATCCTCTGTCCTTAGATTGTCAGGAGGCTTTTTATGTTTAAAGAGATGATGTAGGGAAGAACTGAAGTCATATAAGGTCAAAAGAAAAGCAAAAAGAGCTGCTGACCAGTAATCTGAGGGTGATATTAAGAAAGATGAGCAGGCGTGACCAGAGATAAGTACCAGTAGGGTTAATACAGCAGAAAAATAGAATAGAAACAAACCTATTAACTTTGCTGTTATTCATGAACCTTTTCACTCATAAACATTAGGCTGAATGAGTTCTTATTTGCAAGAACATCCTTGAGTGCTTTCCATGTAAAATCAAGAGTAATAGCGAGGTCCCCAGTGGGCTTCATGGATTCTCTGGCATGCCTTCCTGAGCAAGGTAAAGCATCTTTTTGGGGTGGGAGTTTTGTTTTTGATTTTTTAGATTTTATTTATTTGCTCTTTTTTTTGTGCTGGTAGGGTTTTATTGGGTATACAGGGCTGTCAATGTTATGAGTTTCATTTTTATTGTGGAAAGGTGTTTTTGAACAGGAAGATTTCGTAGCATCTACTAAATGCGTCAGAGTCTGGATTTCCTTGGTCTCCTCTAGAAGATAGTCCTGTAGCTGGTTTCCCTCAATAGACAGTGCTTTCACTGCTTCACACACTTCATTCTGGAGTTTATGAATTGCATTGTCTCACATTAGCACAATGCATACACTGAATTCCAGTCTTAGGGTAGCTGGGACTTGATCCATTAATTGCTTTTTTCAAAAT
Source organism: Dermatemys mawii (assembly GCA_007922305.1). Taxonomy (NCBI): domain Eukaryota; kingdom Metazoa; phylum Chordata; order Testudines; family Dermatemydidae; genus Dermatemys; species Dermatemys mawii. The sequence continues at coordinate 46,018,747 of ML677333.1, read as the reverse complement.
AGGACCAAAGTCTTAATCTGGTTTTGGATGATGACTTGGTTGAGAGACTTGAGCAAGGGCCTGATATTCTCACAGCTGCCTAACCCATGGAGTACGCAGAGAGCTGCATTCTGTACTAGCTTGAACATAGTCCATTGTGTTCATATGCAACCTGAGATGTAGTCAGTCACAATATCCAGCCTGGAGGATGACACATGCATGGACACTGAGGCCATATCCTCATCTGGGAGAGAGGGATAAAGTTTCCTATAGAGTTGGAGGTGAAAGATTTTTAGATGCTGATGTTACTTTGTGATCCAAACTTAGTGAAAAGTCAAACAAAATCCCAAGGTTTCTCACCACTTTGAACAATGGGGGTTAATAAGCCATCGGTGTATCTTAATACATAATAAGCCTTAGACACAGTATCTCTGCTAGTTATTCAAACCATTTCTTCTTCCTTACTAGCATCACTTTGGTCTTTCTTGTGTTCAGCTGGAGACGAATGTTTTAGGTCTAAGACCTTGTAGATATTCTGACATGTTAGTGGCAGTGGTTGCATCAGGGAATGAGATATAAAGCTGGGTGTCATTGGCACAGTGTTGGCATTGGAGCCCATGGCATTTCACTCTCTCTCTCACGGTGGTCTCATGTTGGTATTGAAGAGAAGCAGGGATAGTATGGATCCCTGCAGAACCCTGCAGGTGAAGGTCTTTGGAGAGGAGGAGCAGTTACCTATTGTCACTCTCTGGATTCAGCTAGAGGGGAATGACTGGAGCAACAGTAGTGCTGGGCCATAAACTCCTGCCATGTCATGTAGACGGATTAGCAGCAGTACCTTGTTGTTTTCTGTGTCAAAGGCTGCAGAGCAGCCCAGTAATAAGAGCAGGTAGATGTTGCCTGTGTATTGCCATAAGGCAATGTGATTGGAGAGCTAGAGAGTAACTTATCTCTTCATTTCCTGTTTTAAGAGATTTGAGTGTAGCTGAACTAGACATTGTGAAAGGATATAAAGCACCACTGGGCAACCTTAACTCTGCACTAACAAAGGGTTTGGGCAGTTCATATCTCTGTATTAGGAAAGCTTTTAAATGTAGCAGTCATTTAGATTTCATTTAAAGAAAGATGGGAAAATATGTAATATATGTATATACAGGTAGATGTAATACAAGGAAATTAATTAGTACCTGATTCTGGCAAAAGACTCATGGATTTTTCCAATTTCCCATCTTTTACCATTGTCAGCTGTCTCTCTGTTTTTAGAAAAATATCTCTTGTAACTAGTGCAAATGTATCTCAGGACCCAACCTCAAAATTTCTGCTTGCCTTTTGCTAGCTAACATATATATCTGTTTCTTACCATGAAATATGGGCTTACCATTTTATTACAGCACAGATTATGATTTATTCAGAGGTACAAAAAGCAGTTAAGTTTGTGGGTCTTTTGACTGAACACTGTATTATGTTAAGGCAACATCATCATGAAATAAAAAGTAATTTTATATGTGAACTGTATAGTCAATAAAGCTTTCTGCTTAATCCAAAATCACTTTAGGAAATGAATGTATCACACTTTTACATTAGAATAGTTGGTTTTAAATCTGTGTAGGTACAAGACTGACATTGATGGAAAACCTCTGAGAATGCTTTTTGCTCACTAAGCACAAATTTGCATGATGGCAAACACTTTCTCCATTACTGCTGATATTAAGAGGCCTTATTCATCTACCTGACAATTTTGTTGCTTTTTTCTTTTGTTTCTCACAGTTGTTTGCAACATCGGGGAGTGGAGAGTCTTCATTTAGCTGTCATCTAGAACCAATGACTTAGTCTGACACCAGAATACAATTTAGACAAATGAGATTATTTGAAATAATTCAAAATATCTACAATTAAGATATGTGAAATGTATGGCAATGCTAATGGATCTGTGGATGTTGTTCATATTTTCTTATAAAGTGCAGACCACACTTTATAACATATGTTTTAAATTACACAAAAAATACATTTTATGATGTACTGAAAGCAGGGCAATCGGGAGGACAGAATTTCCCAACAGCAACAAATTTAGTTTAGCTAAACTGTGTTGCTGTATTCTGGATTTGGGGGGAGAGAGGAAGGAGAGGTGAGGGGGTCAGTCCTGTTGAAACAATGACACATACAAATTCATGAATAAATCAGGTAGTAGGGAGAATAGGGTTAGGAAGTGCTATCAGAAGCTGATGTTTGTTCCTTTGCTATTCAGAGAGCAAGATATACCATAGACTCCAGATGTGTTATTCCTCATCTACATCAAGCAAGATGTTCTGTGTCGAGAAAATCTCAGTGATAAGAGCTGATGAGTCAGAACCCAGTGCTAAGCTGCCTTCTGCACACAGAAATGCTGATGGTTGTAAAATTTATCTCTTTTCTAGTTTAACTACAAGTCCCAGATCAATAGAATGAGGAACAGATGTGCGAGCCAAAGGTCTTTGTTAATATGATCCTCCCAAAGTTACCTTTGTGGTCATCACTATCACACACTATCAGAAAAAAGGAAGGTAGTATAGTCACGGGGGTAATCAAAATATACCCTTAGGATATACATATTATTTAATTTCCCCCACCCCATCCCAGAATTTTATGCATTTGCAAAGCTGTGACTGGAGATGCAAGTAGTCTGTTTAAAGAAACTATCTTCAGCACAGATAACTTCAGTAAAGATACACTAATTGGCATTCCCATTGAGTCAGAGTGACTAAAATGTTCTCAGGGGTTTCATGGGCCCTGTGAAATGCTCTGTGTGACCTATGAGATCATTTCATGTCAGTGTCTCTGCTGATCTACAGAAAGTCCAATCAAAGCATATTTGAAATGGAAACTTAAACTCACCTTTGCACAACCTGATCCCAATGCCGGCTCATTCAAGCCTGGGCCCCCTTAATTGGGTTAGTGCAGCCCACGTTGCTCTAATCTGCATCAACTGCAGACTTCCCTGAGACAATAAAATTTTGGCAGGACTCTGTTTTGTCAGTCACTGTCTATATGTATGATTATGGATAATAACGCATGTGACAACATCATCAGGACTCTGGCATTTTTACCAACATTCCATAGCAAGTTTTTAATCTTTTATCCATCTTACGTAGTGTTTTATACAGTCAACCGTCACCATGCTATCTGAGATTATTCCACATAAAAATCAGCAGTGATAAAGAATTCCTTAGTGGGGTATCTGGTTCTCATTCCTTTTCAGGATAAATACTCTGCTTTGAGTAGTTCTGTTTGGTTTGTTGACTTATTTGTTTGTTACAGGAATTTTTATATTTGGGGTTGGGATTTGGGGATAGAAGAGGTGTTATTGTTGTGACTCAGAAGTGCCATTATTGCTGTAGTGGAAAAGCTTTTTCAAAGAGGAAGTTTCTGAAACATTTCTTAAGTACAGTCAGAATCTGTATTCACCTAATCTCATCTGGAAGTTCATTCAATAGCCAGAACCCCCCAACTGCGAAGGATTTTTTCCTAGCTCTTCTGTGCTTCATCCTGGAGTCTGTGATATGCATTGTCACAGAGCTGTGCAACTCTCTCACTGAATCTTAAATAGAAATTTGTTTTTAATGTAGCTGTGTCTTGATCCATCATCCCAAATATTTTGTTAAACATTATCTTGGATAAAATACTAAGCAAGTATCAAAAGTATCTGTTTAACCATCATCCACATAAATTAATGATTAATCAAGAACCTGTAAAAGAATGCACTGAAATTTACTCAGAGATTGATCCTATACACCAGGGGCATAAATTGTAGTTATAATGAAATCAATGGACCTGCAGAAGTCTAGACTAGATGAGGAGCTAGCCCTTTATCTTTTCTTTTCCTTTGTTTGTTTAAATAAATACATATTAATCAGATACAACAGTCCTACAATCTAACCATCATTAGCTGGCTGATTTCCTATAGGTGTCTTGGAAGGAATTGTTCTTAAGGAAGGATTTGAATGAAAAGAGAGTGCAGGGTAGTTCCTCATGCTATAGATCAGGAGCTTCAAGCTCCCATTCCTCTTATAGGCTGGTCTCCCTGATTGGCCTACTTTTTCCATAGTACAACATGGCATTGCCTTCTTGATGAGAGGAGGCAGTGCAGGATAGAAATACTATAGCGACTGTGCATAATGGAAGATGAATTTTGGCTCAAAGAGCCTAGCTTATAGAGGAAATTGGGTACACTAGTCAATGAAATTACAATCACGTGAGGCAACATGGCAGCATGTCTGAATCCAAATATTTAAGCATTAAGACAACACTTGCCACTTTTTAGATGTTCAGTTTTTCATCCAAAACAAACAAACAAAAAAAATTAGTTTAATTGAAAACCCAATTTTCTGTCAAAAACAATTTTGATGGAAAAATTTCAACCAGCCTAAGTTCAAGGAGATCATTTTATGTACAAGGGCATCATGGAAGAAACCACATAAGTATTTACACCTCAAATTTTAAACCTCTTAAATGGCTCCCCTATGAGGCAAGACTAAAAAGACTAGGTCTGTTCATCTTAGAAAATAGATGACTAAAGGGAAATATGGTAGAGCTCTATACAATCATAAACAGAGTGGAAAAGGTGAATAAATAAGCATTATTTACTCTTTCACACAATTCAAAACCAAGGGTCACCCAATTTAAATTAACAGTCCATGGGTTTAATATGAAGTACTTTTTTCACACAACTAACCTGTAGAACTCATTGCCATAGGATGTTGTGATGGCCAAAAGTATAGTCAAAAGTATGGGTGAAAAAAGAACTGGATAAATTCATGGAGGATAGGTCTATCAATAGCTACTAGCGAAGATGGTCAGGGACACAAGCACATGCTTGGGGCAACCCTCAACCTCTGACTACCAGAAGTCAGCCATGGAAGACCGAGGTGGTTCGCTCTATAATTACCCAATTCTGTACGTACCCCTAAAGCTCTAGTATGGGCCACTATCAGAGAAGGATACCAGGCCAGATGGACCATGGTTTGACCCAGTATGGCAGCTCTTATGTTCTTACATTCTCTATCAATCTTCAGACAAATATTTGAAGCTGTATAACTATTAGTATGTTTCCTTTAAAATTCTTTATCCATCCCTCTTATTTCCTCACTGGATCTCAGAGAAACATTGGCTTTAAACCTCAAACCAGTTCATACTCAGTATGGCTTCAAGATTGCATATGTTCTGCAAACAAGGGCAAATTATGCTTACAGGACTAGAAAATTTACAAACCCTGCTCAAAGACAATTGGCTATCCTCCTCAAGAGCTGCCTGCTGTCCATGTGGAAGGTAATGATATTCTTGTAGGGTGGGTGAAAGGACAGACTCCTTTTGTTCATTGTGTTATTGTTTCATTTATTTTATTTCTCCTAATCCCACTACATTCTCTCTATGTGCTCTGTCCGTGCTTCCTTTTTTTCTCATTCTCAAAACATAGACATATACTAAAAGAAGCTTAATATTAAGCGCTCCTTCAACAGGTTACTGCACAGAGCATAGTCCTTTTTAGCTTCCATTCCTTAGCTATACACTTACACATACCCTTTTCCTATAAAACCGTATTTAGAAGCAGATCGTAATAGAACTATCACATTCTGAATGTCATCTTACGGCTTTAAGTCGCTCCACTAGTTCCCATGCATGAGTTTGTTTGACATGTTTCACAGCTTCTTAGCTACCTGGCCCACTTTTAAATTGTCCTTCATCACAAGCCCCACATGAGACTGATAGCAAAGTGTACAACCTAACCTTGATGATTCTGAAGAGTTAAATTCAATGCAGCTCAAGTCTTTGGCTATTGTTGTCATCCAGCCATTGTGTTTTAAGTATTTGGGAAATATTTTCTATCCTGCTTTCATTGTGTCAAAGTTAAAGATGTTTCTCTGAAAAATATTGCTAGGTATTTGGAGCAGATGACCATACCATCTCTGATAGCACTGGGTGACCATTTGAGAGATCAGGACTTGTTTAGTTTGAAAAAAAGATCTCTTCAGTCAACTTGAATTCATAAAATTTGATTTTTTTCAATCAGCCTAAGAGGCGTCATCTGAATGGTGCCCAATTTCTTTTCAAGTGAGGAGCCTTCATTTACAGCTTTTGAAAATGAGGGCCAGCCTTGTTTCTCCCCCTTGGACCTCTTCTTCAAGAGTCTCTTGGTAACTTAGAAGGGAGCACTCCCCTTATGTCACTGGCATCATCCAATGGGTTCCAATTAGTCACCTTTATGTAAGTGAACAACCTCCCCATTTCAGTAACTTCAGGCTTGGAAAGTACACAAATCCAGAAATGTACCCAGCCAGTAAGTTAGCAGCCAGTATTCATTTGAAGGTGTGGGTCAGTCCCCAGGTATTATTTCAACCATCTGAAAAGTCTCAAATTCAAAAATAATTCAAAAAACATGAGGGATGAATTTGGCCCAGTGCGCAAGTTACATCACCTCTCTGCGCTTCTATTTCTCCATTAGTAAAGTTAGGATAATGATACTAAGCTTCCTTTTTAAAGCAATCAGGTAGGTTTAAAAGTACCATCTATGAGTTAGGTATTTATTATTATAGTCAATACACAGACATGTACAGTTTTTAAGATATATTGGGTCATTCCATGCCATTGGATTTTTTAACAAAACTCCCGATTGAAACCAATAGGAAGTTTTGTGTAAAATGTGATGGTATTTTGTGGCCCTATCCCTTTCCAGTATCAGACTTTAATTTTCAAACAAGCTTAAGAAGACTGGGACCCAAGTCCTACTGGAATTCATTTGGCTACTCTCAACATCCTGGACAAAATTTATAGCCATAACTAGAGATGAGCTCTACCACAAAATTCAAATCTACATCTGAATTTTCAGCAAAGTCCCAGAGTATTCAGATCTAGGCTTTATGTTGAGGCTATTAGAGAAATGGGCTAGATGCTAAGGTAAGTTCTGGACCTTTTGCACTTGAGCTTCCTTAGGATTTGAGGTGTTCAAATCTAGGAGTTTGGTTCAGGCCTATCTCTAGCCATAAAATATCCATCTTATCTAAATTTGAGCATTATGGCAAAAGCTACCATGTCAAGCAACAATGTCATGATTCTTCTAATCTTTCACTCATGACATTCTCATTGCAAGTTCCATTGGATATTTGCTAAAACCACTCTCTTTTCAGATAAGATTCTTCCAGACAAAATGTATTTTCAAGAAGTAATACTTTAAAAAAACTGGTGAAAATACATTTGATGATCCATATGCACATATACCTACACCATTTTTAACTGAAACCACTTTTAACTGTAAAAGTTATTAATAAGTTTTAAAAGGGTGCAGTTTCACCCCAATATAATTTAACACCAATGCACATTCACTGTTATGAGATTTTATAGCATTTTTCCTTTATGGCATCTCCTGGGCGTTAAGTTGGCTCAATCCTCTAAAAATGAGGCTGTTTTGAGAACAATAGGACCATTCACAAGCTATAGTAACTGCTTAGCAATTTATAGCTCTTATTTACACTTAGTTTGTCCAATATGTGCAGTATAAATCTTCATCTGAAATCCAAGAAATTAATACATTTGGAAACAATGAAATTGAACAAAATATCTAAAGGGACATTTTTTTCCCTTTAGGTCAAGTGGCCTTTTAAATGAGTATAGGCAATCGATTTCCCAGTAAACATAAAATACAATTTGCTCAAATGTTTTTTAAAAAGAAAAAAAGTTGTTTTTTCTTAAACATTATATTTAACAGTAAAAGCCTCCAAAAAAGATGAGGAAGGAATGTGCGGGGAGACATCATCCTAATATACTAGAGCAGGGAATCTGACAATGTTATCAGCAATGGCAAAGCTCCAGCTTTTAAAATTGTTTCATTTAGAATCTAAATACTGATTCCTCACACAATGTTTAGATGCTTTTTAGCCTTCTCTCATTCCGTTTAGAGGAAACATTTATGGGGTTCAAATTGTTCCTGGCAATTCTGAGCTCTGTTATATTTTAAACAAATATATTTTGTCCAACCCTCTGAAAACATATAGTCCTGAGAAATCTAAAAATATCTAATCAGCTCTTATTTCTAGACTAATTTTGCTAGTCAATGGTTCAATTGTTCTTCCCTTTTGGCACAAAGGGAAGTTTAAAATTGATAACTGTGAAGCAGGCATTTCCAGTACCACTGTACTCAAATGTTACAACTAAAACAATTTGTTCAATCAAACAAAATAAATCCCTCAAATAACCATGTAAATTTCTCCAGTACTCTCTAATCTAACTTTACATAAGTTTAATATGGCATGATCTGAGTAAGTAAACTCTGTTTATTTGTTCTTATTATTTTACATGTGAAAAAATGTCATACAATTAAATAGCAACCTCCTGTTACATTAAAGACATTATAATTAAACGTCATATAGATTTTCCTTGGAAATCATTTTCCTAGATTTTTCATCTACTCATTTAGCTTACATGAATTATTTCCCCCTCCCCCTTGGTGATTACTGTATCATTATTATGTACTTATAGTTAAAGTGGATGAATTTCCCCCATTTATTCTGTGTTTTGTGAGTGTAGTGCAATGAATGAATCTGAAACAACTCCTAATAATATAATGTATACTTTATATATATTGCTGTCAGACTGCCTATTAAAAGGACATCTAAAGGTCTTATGTAAAGTAATATGTTCCTGTCCTCAGTGTAGCATATGTCATCTTCAAGTCTTGTACTTTCTGTGTCTTTTCTAATTATGTAGCTTCTGAATACCGGTATGATCTTTTTAAAGCATTTAAACTTCTATTAGGTCTTTCAAGTTCTCATTTTCCTTTTCTTTTCAACATTCTGCTTGTCCTTTTAAGAATTTCTTTCCTTCCCTTTGACACCAAACTGTCTCCTCAATTTATCACTTTTAATATGAAATATTTTTTCCACAAAATCTTACTTTCATTTCATTCTATCTTTCCTTGCATCTGTCCTGGCTCCCTCTTTATACTTCTTGTATTTGTATTACTTTGAATTCTTGCAGTCAGAATATTGATTAAGTTGATTTCATTTTGATTTCACTCTCTTTTACCTTGCCAATACAGAGGTTTGTTATTTTATGTTGGTCTATTGAGTGCTTGTTGTTTGTCCCATTTTTTAGTTGTTTAGGTACCTGAATTTCAAAGATGATGGGCACCCATAGTTCCCATTGACTTCAGTTGAATTGTAGATTACACAGCATTTCAGGCCCTCTAATGTTTTCCTTTCTTAATTTAGTTTTCCTTTTAACCAAAACTTTAAAAAGTATCCACCTTTGACCTCTCCTACTGACTGAGAACTTTGCAATTCTTTTATTTCAAGCCTTTCTGTTCAGGTGATTGGCAGTACCTCCAATTAATATAACTTCAGCTAGTCAGGTGAACAGTTGGAATTAAAAAAAGAAAGATAGGAAAACTTCATAAACTGATTAAAGTTAAACTTGGACATCATTTCTCTTTCTGGAAATGTAAATGATTTACACACACTGTAGTACATTTTTGCTTGCAGCTGTCAAAACAAGCTGTCAGTTCAATTATCTGGAATGTCTATTAGCCAACTTTTAATAAAGTTTCAATTACTTTTTTTTTTCTGTTGTTTAATGAATAAGGTCCTTTTCCATAGCTTTTAAATATGTGTTTCATGGCCCCTATAGAATTCTGAAATTATGTAAACAATATGGTTTGATTTACTCATAAGATGTGTTACAATTTCACATGTTGTGTGAAACTGCAACCATTTTCTGTCTCTGGTCCTTCCTGCTCTCTGTTCCTCCTAGTCCTTCCACACTGGAAATAGCACTGTAATTTACTAGCAGTAACAATATCTGACCTGATGAGTACTGGGGGATGCTTCACACTTCTTACCAGATATGAGTGTGGGAAAAGGGGCTGGGGAAATTGATCATTCACATTGTGGCTACTATGGTAGTGATACCACTTCCCCTACAAAGCCAACATTCAAACTGGAGTGGGCTTCTTTGTGTGCATGTTTGAGAGAGGGTGGTGACAGCAAATTTGAATCTGGTTTCATTTCATGAGCCTTCCCTTCGCGTGGCCCAAAGGTGGCGATCATGTGGGAGTTCCTTACCATAAGACTGGCCAATTCCAAGGCAACTGCGATGCCCCTAGTAGTCCCCTGCCCACACAAGTGGGGAGATCCCTTACCTGTCCACTAGGGCTGAAAGCGCCATTTCACATAGAGTTACCATATCGGGTTCTCAAAAGGAGGATGCTGCCGGGGTGAGGGGGATCAGGAGGGGTTGGTTCATTTTGTGGGATGTGCTGGAGGACTCGGTGTATACTGTGAGGGAGTATCTGCGGGGAGAGCAGGAGGGGCGTGTGTACTGGTAGTGGGTATTTGGAAGGTGCTGGAGAGGGTACCTGGAGCTTCACTCCTGAGGTGGGAGGAAGTGTCAGAGTGCCAACCATCAATCAGCACCTTCCTCTGGGCCTCTCCTCCTCCCCAGGGCTGGATCCAGCAGCTACAGCTGCAGGAGAGGGCCCAGTCAGCTGAGGATGCAGAGGAGGGACCAGTCAGGGTGTGGAGACAGTGCTTTCTGAGATGCAGTAATCTGCAAAAAATCCTTGACATTTCCTTTTATTTGAAAGTCCACTGGGACAGAGAGCAGAGGATCAAAAGAGAGGCTATGACTGGGAAAACCTGGACATATGGTAACCCTAAATCCAGGCAATACAATATCCCTTCTTTCCCTGATAGAAATGTTCCTGGGGTTTCTTTGTCAGAATGTATGTCCTTCTTGGATCATTTGGTCGCATATAGTTTAAGGGGTACAGCGGGTTCAGACAGAAGCTGATTTTGTCACCAAAGTCACTGGAAGTTTGGTGGCCAGGAGTAACTAGCTTCCTTGGCTTTTTCTTCCCTGGCAGCTGCTTCCTCAGAGAGGTGGTATAATGTTCTACATTGTATTGTATTGTATTGTATTGTATTATTTCTAGCTATTGTCTAATATGCTCCCCTCCCCATCACTAGTACTTCAGTGCCATTAACAATAAATTTATCCTCACAATACCTGTGTGAGGATGGGCAGTATTATTATCCCTGTTTTTTCAGATGGGGAACTGAGGCATTGAATAATTTCATAAATCTGTACCAGATCTGGAAGTTGAATTTAGATTTATTGAGTCATAGACCAATGCCTTA
>ML677333.1:45911852-45997609 GCA_007922305.1 Dermatemys mawii | reverse complement strand
CATAGAGATGCAGTGAGCAGCGGGCGGTGCGGGCTTTGAGGGGTGGAGTCTGGAGGAGAGGAGGGACACAGCCAGGGGGCAGAGAGCAGTGTGGGTCTCCTGAGAAGGGGAAGAGCAGGGACAAGAAGAGGAGGAGCTCATTCAGGGACACCATGGCCTAGGCATCCGGTGGCAGGGTGGTGGTAGCTGCACAAAGTGGGATAAGCCTCCCCTAGCCAATTATACCCACCACCTATGGTAGTAGGTAAGGCTCAGGGTAAAAGCAGTGAGGTATGGGTTAGGTCAAATTGGGGTACCAGTGGGACGGCTGCTGAACAAGGACCCAGAGTAGATGGTGGGCTTGGGTCTCTGTACCAGCTGATGATGAAGTGGCACTTGGGATGGAGGGAGGCAGTGAGCAGGAAGTTTGACTGAACTCCTTTTTCAAGAAGGACTTTGATATCCCAGAAGGGGGAAACACATATGGTGACTTGGCTGGAGGGCTGAGCCATGGAAAGGAATGGTGCCTGGAGTCAGAGGGATGCTCGGGCTAAGAAGACAGCAGCAGAGGATGCGCCTGGCTGGAACTAATCCATAGGAGGGCAAGTAGGAGGTGCCACCAGCAGTGAGTGAATCCTGTGACAAACCCACCGCAGCAAGTCTCAGAGCCTGAGTCTACTGATTTGGGTTCACGGGGCTCAGGACATGGCATCATATATCGCAGTGTAGACAATGCAGCCTGCTTAGGCTGGAGTTCAGGCTCTGAGACTCATCCTCCTTGCTGGGTTTCAGAGATCAAGCTCCAGACTGAGCAAGAAGGACTACACGGCTATTTTTAGTGCCATACTGCCAGCCCCATGAGTTCCAAGTCTGTAGACCAGGGCTCTGAGACATGCTGCCACAGGTTGATTAGTTGGGTTGCAGTGTAGGCATACCCTTAGGGCCAGATTTTTAAAGGTATTTAGGTGCATAAAGATGCAAACAGGCACCTACGTACTTTTGAAAATTCCAATAGGCACCTGTCTGCTCCTTTAGGAATCTGAATACCTTTGAAATCTGGCCCTTAGTCTCTCTGTGCTTCATTTCCCAATTGTAAAATAATACTCTGTCTTGCACACTTGGATTGTGAGCTCTTTGAGGCTGTGACTATTTCATATTATGAGTTTGTATAGTTCCTACCACAGAATGGCCCCAGTCTTGGTTGGGGGGGCTCTGAGTGCTAATATAAATAATACAAACAATTAAAAGCAGATTGAGGTAGTTGTCTGCCTGTTGGTTACAGGCCATGTTGATTGAGTGTAGTTTACACATACAGGGGCTGCAAGGATAGGATTGCAATAGGATTGTGGCAGCAAAAGCAATCAAGAGAAAGATGAAAGATATAACATCTTCTCATGAGCACACACATATCTATTGGTTGCTTTTCCTGCTCCAGCCCCACAGACTTAACCTAACTTATTGGCATATATCCACCACCATCATCTATGTCACTTCTGAATTTGTGCCCACATGTTTGTGTGTGATGACGTGAGAATTCAATTGGTGCTCTCTCCCTATTTGTAGTCTATGAATCATTTAAATGAGTGCTGGAGAAGGCTTACTAGGTAATTTCATCCATCTCTTTTGCAGCACAAGATTGCTTCTGTCCCTTACAGTCTACTCAAAGTAGGATATGTAGAATAACAAACGGAGAATGATATTCTTTACATAATAATTGAGAATGAATGGAAATAATAAGAGCAAAGCTGGCTTCAGCTGAGTTACATCGGATCTGAATTGACCCACCGACTAAAATACATCAATTAACATATGCAAATGTCTATTCAAAATTCCTTTGCTATTATAAAACAGAAAATTTCTACCTTCTCTGAAGAGTCTCATTATAACACAGAGTTAAGAGAGAGGATAGCAGGTTAGCAGTGGCAAGACTTTTTCTTTCTTTCTTTCTTTGTTGTTGTTGATGATGATGATGATATTCCCAACATAAACTGGGTTCTGGAGTTTCCAAGGTTTAAGGTCAAAGTGTTTTGTACCATATTGCTGTCCGTCTAAGTTTATGCAACACCTACTCTTAAGACCCCCCAAAATCCATTAAATAAATCCAGCTGACAGTGTAAGTCCAGGGAAAGGACTCAAGTAATAGACTTGTTTGGTTGACAGCTCTAAAAACATCACAAAAAATGTATTAGTGTATTTGAACCACATTAGCGATACCCATATGTTCACCAGATGACCAGTGAACTTAAGTGAAAGTTCAAGGTCACAAAGAAGAATAACTTGTTTCTGTATGACTGTGTTTGATTACAATGGTGTTTACAAAGAAATGTTTAACAAATATATCTTCCAAAACACTGAGAGGAGCATTGTTGCTTATTATTTTGTAATTATGTGCAGGCAAATTGCAGGAATTAAACACTTCCTTTTGTGCCTTTAGGCAGCCTACCCAGACCTTAGGTCTAGGTGCATAAGTATAATCAGGGACTACGCAGACTCACTGCAGAAGGGCAAGGAGGAACAGGAAATGGGCGGAGCATAGGCTTCTACCTCCTCCTCGCTATCTACCACCATGATATAGACTAGCAGCAAATTATTATCCCAAGAAAATAAAAGGAAGCAGATGAGAAATAAAGATGTCTCTGTGAGTCACATTGCCTTCCGGGGCTGTTCTGGGGTGATGATTTAAAAGTAAACCTAGCCCAGTGAAACTAATGTTTGTGCACACATGCAAGAATAAATCCTTTGCAATGTGTCCTATATCCACACATGCTGTGTGGTTAGTTTGCATAATCATTAGAGAAATTTTAATGAAATGATTGCTTTGCTTTGGGAGAAAACAAGTTAATTAGGTTGAAATAATGATTATTTAATTAAAAATGAAATTATAACCAGATATCTAAAGCAAATAGGTTGAGAAGCCAATGATTTCTCAAATCATTGAACAACAAACTTGACTAAAAGGGGTGCAAGAATATCCTGAAGGCTGAAAAAAAAAACAACTAGTCATGAAGCTGACACCCATAGAATATTTAAATGTTGTTACTAGGTCACAGCAACTTGCTAGATAAGTGCCTTTTATCTGTCCAGAAGAGGAAATCAATCTAGTTTTCATTTGCAGTTCTGTATATAGTATCTCTGTTAGTATGTTAGGGACAAATGTACCAATTCACTGCAGCCACATGTATCAAGATGACAATACATGACATTCCAACATTGTAACTAGAAATGCCAGCAAAGTAACACAGAATAGATGTAACACAACAGAAGCAATAGCAAAGCTGTTATCTCTAGTCCTCTCGGAAAATATGAAATGAGAACTAAATCAATGTGGAATGTTGAGAGTAATTCAGATTCTCCCTCTGCCATTGTGCACAGGGTTTTTTATTTGTTTGTTCATATAAAGGCTCCACAACATCTTTAAAAGAGCACTTTCTCGGTAACAGAATTAAAAATGTAGGCAAAATTCTCAGTTTAGTCAAGTTAGTGGTTTAAGGATTTGTCCCTAAATTACTTTAATCATAACAAGCATGTGGGCTGGATTTTCAGATGGTGTAAACTGGCATCGATCCATTGACTTAGTTAGAACTATGCTGATCTGAAACAGCTGAGAATCTAGCCCACAGATGGCTGATGCTACCTGCTGGTGCACATGTTAATTTGAATATGATTATTTGCTAATTTAAGGCTGTATTCTGACACCCTTACTTATGGTGAATAATATATTGCTCTATAAATAGTCCTCTTGTAAAAGTAGTTTAGGGACAAATTCTGAAATTCTACATTCCCATTGACTTCATCTAGAATTTTGCTTGTAGAAGGACAAAGTAAACTGAGTAAGAATTTCAGGTTTTGGCCTCTAGTCATTGAGTTCAGTGAGACTACTTGCAGAATAAAGGTATTAATTAATGTAAGAAAGAGTGACACATCATATTTCTAACATTAGATTATAGTAGAAGAAAAAATAATGTAGATATACGGTGGTCACTCACAAAACTTGTTAATTTGCCATAAATAAATGGATCAGATTACCTCAGTGTTCTGAAATTCTGAAAATACTGATGTGATTTTTTTTAGTTACCCAAGGCATTGTTTACATCAATTAAAATATGGAAGATGAATAAACAGTAGGAAAGGAGTCCAGAATCGCAGGAATGAAATAGTCCACAATAATAGAGGTATGTTAGAGGTATTGGAAAAGAAATGATTCACTAAATCTGATGCAAATGAGAACAGCCAGTGCTGCAATGTGCCCTGTACATTAGTGCTCAATTACATCCTTATTTTGCATGCAGGCAAAATATGCATGTCATTGTCTAGGTAATTTATGTGCACAGTTACCATGAGCGTATATATTAATTGGTATTTGTATATGTAAATGAATAATTATCAACCTAGCCATTAACCAGTTTTTGTACATCCAGATTAGATGTGCAATTTCCTACAATTTGTTCTCACTCAAGTTTGCATGCTTATTTCAGGCACACAGACTAAATCAGGCATACAGACTGAATTACATTGTATCCCTGCATACCCATCAGCTCTGAAGTAGTATTTGTACTGATACATGACAACAGTCAGTGACAAAAAAATCAGTAAGATGACCCTGGATCATATCCATGAAAGAAATATGACCCATGCAAAGACAAATCCATCATATGCAATGCCTCACCCTTGCATAAACATGAACAATATGGAACCCAGTGCATATTGGTCCATTATATTCATCTGCTTCTACTACAACTTTTGTTTTAGGCCAAACTTCCATTGAAATCAGCAGGAGTTTTGCCTGAGAAAAGAGTAAAATTTCAGGCCTATTATCAGGGATATCCATCTGACATCTCTATCACAAATAACTCAAATATGACATTTTTTTTCATGAGTCCAACTTGCATGTATTCAGACACCCAAAGAGAAAGTAACCTTATGCCAGAATCAGGAATGGCAGTGATCCCATGGGTAGGTGGCAAACGGTGTCCATTAGAGCTGTGTGGCAATTTGAGGTTCAGTTTCACAAAGGATTTTGAGACTTCAAAATCTGGCTTATTTGCAAATAGTAAATGAGACAGATACTGCCGGAAACTGACATATCCTGGCAACAAATCTTGTTGAATAAAATTAAATCTTATTGGTTTAAGTTTAACTATTTTAGGAGTTCATTGCATTAAAAATGTAAATGTCTATGTATTATTGTAGAATTGTGTGTAAATCAGGGATCGGCAACATTGTCACATGGGACCTCATGGTAAGCATTCTTAGCAGGCCCCGCTGCTTTATTTACCTGGCGTTTCACTGATCACAGCTCCCAATGGCCGCAGTTCGCCATCCCAGTCCAATGGAGGCTGCAGGAAGCGACGGCCAGCACTGCGCTGCTTCCCGCAGCCCCCCATTGGGCGAGCCAGGGCCAGTGGGAGCCACGATTGTCAAACCGCCAGGTAAATAAAGCAGCCGGGCCTGCTAAGGGTACTTACCCTGCAGTCCCACGTGCCAGCATTGCTGATCCCTGGTGTAACTAATGTAAATCTTGGAAGTATTGTGCATTTTACTCTTTTAAAACAATAATCCAGACAACATTGAATGTTTACTTGAGTGGACTTCCTAGGAAATATTTGGGAAGAGAGGAATGCAAATTACCCACTTCCTGATCCATCCCTTTAAAGCTGCATCCTGAAGAAAAACCCATTGTCTTCTGATTACCTGTTATATGAGGCTAAAATTGGAGGCCCAGATTGGATAAAAAAGTGGCTCTCGGATTCATAGGGGTATCTGTTGTGAGCTAACTGCTCTTATGAACTTAAGACTAAAGAAAAACTCTTGGTATTTGAAGGACTGATCACCTGTCAGAATCCCTTGTTTAGGGTGACCAGACAGCAACTGTGAAAAATTGGGACGAGGGTGGGAAGTCATAGGTGCCCGTAGAAGAAAATGTACCAAATATTAGGACTGTCCCTATAAAATAGGGACATCTGGTCACCCTATCCTTGTTGGAGTTAGGCTGTAATCTCAAGTAAGCTTATTAGCACGCATATAGGTTCTTTTATTGTTTCAATATGTTTTTTGCTTGCTGGGGAACTCACAAATAGGCAGGGAACTGTGAAGCCTGGAAATACACTTCCACCTGCATCAGGAGAAAAGCAGATATGTGTGTCTGCCTAAGAGAGGTGATGGCTGGGGAGCTGGAAGCCTGAGAGTGAATGCTCTTTCTGGACCATAAAGGCAGAATATAGATGCAGTTGCCCTGATCTGTGACAGCAACAACATCTGAAAAATTTAAAATTCACCATGAAGGAAAATGTGAAAAAAAAAATTGGGTCAACAAAACATTTAATTTCTTTTCTGACTTTTTTATTTTGTATAACATTATAATACAAACCAAAATTATAATAATACAGTATTATAATAATACACAACATTAAAAATTCTAAATAAAAATAATCTTGAAACAAAAAAAGTGAAACACATCCCAATAATATCAAAACAGGATATTTTGACATAGTAGGAACTTTTTTTTCATTTTCTTCCAAAAAGAAGTTCTGAAAAAAAAAATGATTTCACAAAACATTCAGATTTTACTGGAACTACATATTTCAATGGAATATGGTTACAATGAAGTTTCTATGACCAGTTCTAATGTTCACTCAAGGCAAATTTACTTTATCTTTTTTTTCAGGGGACCATAATAGGTAAGGCACTTTAACTTGAACATAAGCAGGTCTATAAAGTGAGAACTGCACATGGCTCCTTATACCTGCTTACTCATGGTGGAAATATGGGGGTGAATCCTCTTTTGAAGTAACACATTTACTTTGAAGGTCTTAGGTGTAATTTTGACTCGTGACAGAAGCAAGTGATGGAACAATCAGGCCATATTTGGTTTTGTGGGATTTTATTTTATTTTATTTTTTTATGGGAGGGAGAACATTATATATACTAGCTTGCCAGTTATGCAGCTTTGTCTCAGAAAGGATCCATCAGAAAAAAATTGAAGAATAGAAAATCATCTGCCTTATTCATCACTGTTGGCACTACTGTCAAGACTGATAGGCACTGGCTTCAAATCCAATCATTTGCACTGCAGCCCTAACAAAGTAAATATTTAAAGCAAGTGCAAGATAAGATATATAGCGGGTGAACACAGTAAGAAATTGTCTTTGGATAACATGTCCTGTCCCTCTCTCACATTCTGCAATTCTGCGTGATTAATATGGGTGGCATGTTTCACTTTTCATAAGCTGAGAGAGATGTTAACAAGATGCATTTTCAATTTTTATGGTAAACTTACCATGTCTATTTAACTACAGTATGTGGCTCATAACTGAAACAAATTTTTGACATATTTGTTATTATTCAAGCCATAGTCACAAGTGTATATTAATTATTATAAACTGAATGAAATGTTGAGAGATAATTCAATCAATCTGACTGGCTAATGTACAGGGCAACATTTTTTTAAGAAGTGCCCAGTACATACTAATTATACTGCATCACCCATAAAGAAAAATTCATATACCTGTATTATTTGTTCATTTTCATTTTACAGTGGTAATAAGTACCTCAAGACAAGATCTTTCCAAGGGATTAATGACCTGCTAGAAAGAGTTCACAGCCTTAGGTTTAGAACCTCAGGCCATGAACTCATTCCAACCAATCATCAACAGTAGGGAAATGCGTTGTGTCCTGATCATTACTGCTTACCTTTAGTAATGTATTCAGGCTTTATATATGCCTTTACACAAGGGCTATGATAAAGAAACTTTCATTAGAAGAAATAAATGTATAGGATCTGACAAGTATCACATTAAACTAACTTTTTAAAAATGTACTTCCTTGGAATATATCCCTCTGTGGCTTTTTTCTATTTATTTATTTATTTTCCCTTTTCTCTGAAATAATTTTCTGTTACATATGTCCCATAAAATCAGGCTCCACATCTATTTGAGGCCCATGCTCAAAGGTTTTGGCCTTTAGCTGAAAACTTTCCATGGATTATATGCTAATATTATTTAAAGACAGAAAATAACTCAAATAAGTTTAACAAATATATATCTATATCTATATCTATATATACACACACACACAAACAGAGGCAGCTTTTCTATTAAAATAAAAGCATATGAATCAGGACCTCATTGGGAACAACGAACAGAGAACTACAGCATATTTACTAGTCTACAATTATAGTCTGTAATTATAATGCTGGGGAATACACAGTAGATCAAATGATGGGTTTTTAGAACACTTTGTTTATAGTGTCACACAATAAGTGTGCATAGCACCTCACAAAAATGAGGAAGATAAGGATTTGCTCCCTTCTTAATCCAAAATCATCTGAACATGGTGTCTTTCCAGGCATGGTGCAAAGGACATTGTTGATGAGGGTCCACCTCGCTCCTCTCTCTCAGTTCCCAGACACAGTTCGCTGGAAAATAACAGTCCACAGTCCAGTCTGCAAGCAATTTGATAGGTTTATTGGGGCTAAACAAGTAAGCATATTCCAAAGCCCTTCACACCAGTCGGGTTTATCTCTATATGCCGATAGATTTTAACTGTGTTCCAAAGCCCTCCACACCAGTCGGGCTTGTCTTTACATGTGATAGTGTTTTCTCCTTCCCCTCCCACAACTACTGTTCTATACACAGATAGCATCCCTTTCTTCTCCTAACCCCTAGCTCCATATGCTGACAGAGCTTCCTCTTTCCCCTCCCTCTTCTTGGCAAACTTAATTATACTTGTAGTGACACTCCCCTTCCACCACTTCCAATATATGGTCATGTTCCAGTCAGGGGTCAATAAAAACACCGCTCTTGTACCTGACTGGGGGCGGGATAAGAAGCGTGGTTACATGTGACCCTGGTCATTTTCTTGCAGACTTTGTGTCTCCTCCTTACACCTTCCTGCTGCTTGATTAGCCTCTTATGTTGTCTTGTTACTGAAAGGAAAGGCGACATCCTGGGGGTGTGGGAGGAGTGGGGTGCAGCCTCGTGGTTTCACTTACATCCTCTTGCTTGCTTATTCAGCCTTTTGAAATTAAAAGCAATGCCAGAGGCAAAATTATTATTGTTTTGCCTTTACCCTATTTACTTCACATTCTTCTAGCAGACATCCCTTTGAGAGAGATTTGGAAGTCATCTGAGAGCGTACTTTTTAGATATTTAAGGGGTGGAAAGAAGTTTCATAGGTGGCTGGCTGAGCACCTGCAACAGTGATCATTTCAATGCTGCTGAAATCTAAATTGTCTTATTAATGTGTGTTAGACTCCTTTAGGATTGGATAGGCATATTTTTAATTATTTTAAAACTCTAAATAAATCAATACATAAAATAAATCCACTCTTTGTGCAGGCAAGCCCCTCATTCAATTGAATGAGAGTTTTTTCCATATAAGATCAGGCCCAATGTTTCTGCCTCAGAGAGTTGACACTCATTTAAACAGGCAGGTCAAAATTTTTACAAGTGTTGGTATGAGGAAGCTCTTTGCACCCTAGGTGGGGATCCCCCACAAGATAGAAGTAGTAGAGTCACTCCTACCACCCTCCTTTTGGTTTATGCAAGTGGTATTTGGGGTAGGCTGGACTTCATGTCACAGATAGAACTCCATAGTAGTCCTGCTGGTAACAGGTGCTAAGGAAATGCACTGATTCAATACATCCCCTTGCTACCTGGCACACCCTCTTCCTTGTCCATGTATTTTGGGCTGGGTTCACACTTTACAACTCATCATTTACCACCCACCTCACAATAGGAGGTCAGCTTGGGGCCTTTTTCTGGCATTACCACATCCTTGCCTAGTGGTGTTGCAAATTAGTTCTTGACTGCACCCTAGAGAATAGCATTGATTAATGATCATGCGTTTGCTGAAAACAAAGTTATTCAAGGTGGGGGGAGGGTTAGGATGATTATATTTTACACACATTTTGTTTTGGACCATCATAAATATATCTAAATAACGACAGCATTTTATTACAGACTTCCAACAATATGGAGGCACTGCATGACAAACAAAACATGCAACAATGAAAACATCAATATCACAGCATTAGTCAAACTCTAATGAACGAGATCTTCTAAAACATCTATCATTTGGCTACTGGTTTTGTGGTGCCAAGTAACCTAGAAGACTGCTAGAAACCATATATTTTATTTAGTTGTCTAATTCAATGAGACCAATCAAGATGAGAGAGAGCCTCTGTGAGCCCAGAACATAAATAATATATGTTTTTAAGTACTTCATTATTTTCTTGAGCTTTCTTTGTTGACTATAATTAAGCTCTTGCTGAACTTGCAAACTTGATGAGATTTAAACATGTATGTATATATTTACAAAGTCTTGCTCACAAATTTCCCCAAGTTCTTAGTCTTTTAATCAAAGTTGGACAGATTTTAAAGTATTTACCCAAATGATGGCTTCCAATTTGTTGTGACAAGTGACTGTAAAAATAGTTTTGTGGGATTCTTTTATTATTTTCTCCCTATGACTCTGCAGAAAATTTGCTAAGCTCACAAGTAAATCAATGTTTACATTCTTTTTCTAACTGATATTATTTCAAATTCATCCTGGGAGATGATAGCCAAGGTGGGTTCATTCCTTCTTGCACATTGCCATGAGTAGTAAGATCCTGCATAGAATAATAGAATCAAAGCAAAGCCCATGTGCTGTCAATGAAAGATATACAGTTGCTTGGCTTCTTGCATGACTCTTTCTCTGTTGTCTCAAGACATTCCTTGCTTTGATCAATAAGTTATCATAAATAAAAAGCCCGCAATTGGATAGTGTTTTGCTTGGGAGGGAATAATATGCCTCAATACATCTTCAAAGCGTCAGAAGACAATATTCTTTACAATGTGTTGTGGCTGCAGATTCAGGGCAGTTATTTTTTCCTATATTCTGATGTATAGCTAATGTGACTGAATGATTTGTGAAATGTTTTGTCTTCTCCCAGAAAACCGCCTGAATAGTAGACAAAGTTGTTGTTTTTTCTTCTCATAGTAAGCCTTTAGAAATTCTATATGCAAGGCAGAGGGATTTCCTTCTTTTCTATTTTATCTATCAGGAGTCTGAATACTGCCTCTGTGCCTGGGTAAGCTACTTTATAGAAAATTGGTTATAATTAAGTAATCTTAATTCTAGATTAGGTTGATTGTGAATTTTTCAATGAAACATTTTCTCTCATCAAAAAATAGCCTTCATTGGCCACACATATAATATTATTAAGGTTGAAAATTTTTTGAATGGGCTTCGAATCAAGACAAGCACCTAATGTTTGATCTTAAACAGTGAGGAAACTTCCATTCCTCAAGCTGGAGAAAAGGCTATTCTCTGGACTTGTGCATCGTGTTTTGTGACAAGAAGGCATAACTTCTACTAGTAGAATAAACTGGCCTTGATGATTTTCTGTGTAGCCATGACTGTCTTGTCATACAGGTTGGTCCTCAAGTCCTCCTAAGTACATCACTACCAAAGCCATGACAGAGCTAATCAGAACGGCTAGATGGAAACCATAATAAAGTGGATCACCAAATACCTGGGAATATAGTCAGTTGTGAAAGGTTCATCAGCCTCTTTAAAGTGGCTACAGAAAAGAACTTTCCCTGTTTTATTTTTTATTCAAAATTATTTTTCTTCTTGAAACCACTGAATAAGATGTTTACAGCTCAACCTTACCCTATATTAAATAGTAATGGAATGTCTCTCCTATAACTTCTAATAAATTATAACAGATCTGAACTTATACTGAAAAAGAGGACCAGAGACTGGAAAGGAAGAAATTATTTCTGCTCTGCATAGCAACAGCATTTTAGTTTACCATGCCATTGATGTTAAACATCAGTGCAATCACTACATATCTATGATCCACAATCCTGCATGAGAAGACAATCATTTCAAGAAGTTTCCCATAGAAACAGTGAAACATCCTGGAATTATCCAACCACACTATCTATATACAAGAAAGTAGCAGAAATGATTGCTCTTGATCTGCAGCCATGCCACAGAGGGCGTTCTGTGTCATCCCACAAACCCTGAGATGATTCCCACCATAGAGGAAGTATAACATCTGGAAACATTTACACTTCAATTTGTTTTTGTTTGCTAATTTGTTTTGTCATGGATGTTCCCAATTACCTCTCAGAGAAACACATTTTCCCGTGTATTTGTTATAAGTATTTATCAAATGCATTCCAGACTTAGGTGGTGGTGGCATTTGTGAATGGTTTGTTAATC
This sequence comes from Dermatemys mawii, assembly GCA_007922305.1. Classification (NCBI taxonomy): domain Eukaryota; kingdom Metazoa; phylum Chordata; order Testudines; family Dermatemydidae; genus Dermatemys; species Dermatemys mawii. The sequence goes on along the minus strand of ML677333.1, from coordinate 45,985,417 downwards.
AAGAGATAATACAATGCAATCAGTGTTCTGTTTTCCATATACGAAGAGCCAAATGTACTTTCACTCAAGATTGTTTTTATTTTAAATTAAAGAAACAAACAAAGAACAAATGTCAAATATCCATAAGAGGGAAAGCAACCGAGTTTAAATCTAAGATCATCCATCTTGGAAAATGGGAAAAATTAATGTTTAGGACATTTTTTTCTTTTATTATTGGCAAATAGTAGTCCAGATTCTCAGCTGCAGTAAACTGGTATAATTCCATTGAAGTTAGTGGAACTGCATGGATTTACCCCAACTGAGGATCTGGCTCAGTATGTTTAAATAGAATTAAATACATCTACAACTTTGTCTTTGAAAGGTTTGCACTTGTAAACCAACATCAACACTTGAAGGCAGGGGTGCTTTCATTTAAAGAGCTTTAGTCTTCCTGCACTACGAGTTGAATTATTCAGGAGGAAAATAATTGAAATGAATATACACCAATCAGCTGCATCCGATTTTCTCATATGGGAAAGAAGAAATCTCCACTTGTACTGGAGATTTCTTCAGAAGCACAAACTTTGGGGTCCTGTAACATTAAAACATAAAGTTGCAATAAAATTTACCTTCATGATCTTGGAAATATTTTGGCAACCTATTTCTCTATAGTAGCTTTCTCAGTATTGTTTATTGTTTGGAGTTTAATCAACTATACCATTTAGCTCTAAATATTTGACTTCAATAAACAGTGAAGTACTTTACTAAGGTGAATTTATGCTTCTATAATTAAATAATGTAATTAGTTATCTCCTCGTAACTAAATGGGAAGTAAGAATTAGGAACTGTTCATATTTTGTAGCAACTCTTTCAGTACACCAACTCTGATGTACAAAATGTACAAAAAAGTATGTTTCCTGGTTTTATGTTACACTGCTCTACAGCCCAAATGCTTCTGAAATAAATGTAGTCAAACTTTACTAATTCTGGGTCACTGAGAACGGAAATGATGCTTAAAATTGTTGATTGGCTCTAGTTTTCAAGATATGCTATTGGGTCAGTATATACGACCCTTGACATGGGAATGGCGGAGGATAAGTGAGATATAAAGGGAAGGGATCTCAATTTAAACCAGAAATCACTAAAATACATCTTTGACTGGATCTATGAATCAATCTATGACTGGGTTTGGACAGTACTTGCTTTTTAGGCAAAACAATGAAGGATGCAATCTGAAGCTGGTATTGCGTCATACATGATATGAATTGCATCATGTTATTCCTAGAAGTCATGGATGATGCAATCATAACGAAGCTTACATCACTCTGCTGAACAAATTACCCTATATCAGCTCTAGAGATCATACAGTGTCGTGCTCTCTTATTTGTCAGTGTTTGATTTTGCAAAGGGACACATTTCTGTTTAGTCAAAGTGAGCAGAGATGCCTCGTACTTGTGTGAACAGTGCAGATAACTTCTGCTATGTTTGTGGTGAAGTGACTTTTGCATCACAAAAGCGCAGTATAACCACTATGGTTAAGAAAGCCTATCACTTTTATTTTGGCTGCAAAATTGGAGATCAGGACAAGAGGTGGGCCCCACACATATGCTGCAACACTTGTGCAACAAATCTTCGCCAGTGATTGAACAGGAAAAGGAAATGTATGCCTTTTGCAGTGCCAGTGATTTGGAGAGAGCCAACAGATCATACCAGCAATTGTTACTTCTGCATGGTGCCTCCAGTTGGGAAAGGTGTGTCAAAGAAGAAAAAGTGGACTGTGCATTATCCAAACATTCCATCAGCTATACGCCCAGTACCCCACGGAGAAGGACTGCCGGTTCCTGATGCACCAGAATCATTCTCACTTGAGTCAGACGAGGAAGAGGAAGAGGATGAAACTTCTGGTCCTGAACCATCAATGTCACAGGACCCACATTTTCTCCCATCCTCCTCCTCTGAACCACACCTCATAACACAAGCTGAACTGAATGACCTTGTCAGGGATTTGGAACTACCCAAGAGTAAGGCAAAGCTGTTGGGCTCCAGACTACAGCAGTGAAATCTCCTGGCAGGTGATGTTAGGGTTTCCATGTTCCGTGACCGTCAAAAGGATCTTGTCCCGTTCTTCTTCATGGAAGGTGATCTTGTAGCCTTCAACAACATCGATGGTGTGATGGCAGCCCTCAACATCGTTCACGATCCAGATGAGTGGAGACTCTTCACTGATTCATCGAAGACGAGTCTTAAAGCTGTTTTGCTGCGTAATGGCAATGTTTTGCCATCAATTCCAGTTGGTCATGCAGTCCATATGAAGGAAACCTATGACAACATGAAACAACTTTTGAGGTGCATAAACTATGACCAATATCAGTGGCAGCTTTGTGGTGATTTGAAGGTTGTTGCTCTCTTGCTTGGTCTGCAGACTGGATACACAAATGTAACCCTTCTGCCCATCAGAGTTGGCAGCAACAAGGGCCGGGTTCAGTATCCAGGGGTTCCATTCCAATAGCACAATACAAAAACCGGCTCGAGCCCCCACCCAGTGACCTGGGACAACCATATACCACTCTTCTGGGTGTCTGTAAGAGACAATACTTCCCCTCTCGCAAGCACAGAGTCTGAGTGTACCAAAGCCTTTTAATAACAGGGAGAAACAATGTGGCATTATATTGGGGAAACACCACAAACAAGGTTAATAAACCAAATCATGAACCAGAAGCCCCCCTCCCAGCAACTAGGCCGTGGCCTTCCCTTTGGCTCTTGAGTTCCACAACCCCAAAAGTCACTCAATAGCCCCAAAAGTCCAACAGCCCAAGAGTCTCTGTTCTTGGTCAGTGCAGAGTTCAAAAGTCAATTGGCAGAGTCTTACCTCCAGCCTGGGTGGAATTGGAGGGTAGGGCACGGGGCACCTTACGTGGTCCGAGGCCAACTGCACCGCCTCTCCGTGAGGTTCCGCTGCAGCCCTCACCGCAATCAGCTCTGCTCCGCTCCTCTGGCTGTCCCACGAACCGCTCTGCCCGTTGATCCGCTAGTTGCTCGGCTAGCCGACACACAGACAGCTGTGCCGCACCAGTCACTCTGCCCGCAGCACCAACGCCTCTGCTAGTCGACAGACAGCTGTGCCGCGCCAGTCACTCTGCCCGCAGCACCAACAACTCCGCTAGCCGTCCTGCTAGCCGATACACAGACTGCTCTGCTGCACCAGCCACTCTGCACTTTTCTCAGGCCCCCCTACTTAAGACAGTGCTCAGTGATTTCTTTAGCTCTTAGGTGATTTCAGCTCTTAAGTGATTTCAGCTCACAGTAGGGGAGCCTTAGTGCAGGTGCACCAGTGAGCCCAAAGCAATTTCTAGCTCAGTAGCCTGAAACCAGGCTCCTAATGGAAGCAAAAAATCAATTCTGACATTCCACAGTGGAGAGAGGCAGGGTGCAATAGGCCTGGGAGGCCCTCAGACAGAGCCCTCACCAAAAGGTATAGATGCTTGTCCACTACCTCTCTCAATCTCACAGTGTTCTGAAAACGCATGGCCCTTGCCCAGTGAGTGCTACCTAGATGATGGCGAGTCCCTCCATCATAACAAGGGCCAAGTACATGTCCATAGTCCTTCATTCACATAATCACAGTAACATCACTTTATCATTCCTGCCCCAATAACATAGAAACTGGGGCTCCCTCATCAGCCGAAGTGGCCATGTGGGCTGCTGTGGGCTCAGGCTAGGCGCAGTGGGTGTGTCCATGCAAATTGATCAGCCCCAGACTTATTTTGCACGGCTCACTGCGATTCCCATAGTTCGCCACCAGATGTCAGAATATATCTCATTCCTGACACTGCTTACACAAAGTACTGCTGTTTTCTCTGCGAATGGGATAGACGTGCAAGAGATTCCCACTACATTAATAAAGATTGGCCACTCCGACAGTCATTGGAGCCTGGGAGGAAAAGTGTTCAGCATCCACCACTTGTTGAATCAAGGAAGATTTTGTTACCACCCTTACACATCAAGCTGGGTCTGATGAAGAACTTTGTCAAGGCCATTGACAAAACACAAGCAGCTTTCAAGTTCCTCCGTGGAAAATTTCCAAGGTTAAGTGAAACTAAGATAAAGGAAGGTGTCTTTGTTGGTCCTCAGATTCGTGAACTTCTTCGAGATGATGCATTTGACCATCCACTGCGTGGCAAGGAAAAGACGGCATGGAAAGCCTTCCAGTCAGTGGCAATACATTTTCTCAGAAACAACAAGGCAGACAACTACAGGTTGTTGGTGGAAAACCTCCTCAAGGCATACAAAAGTCTTGGTTGCAACATGTCACTAAAGATACATTTTTTGCACTCTCATCTAGATTTTTTTCCACCGAACTGCGGAGCAGTAAGCGACAAGCACGGCGAGCGATTTCACCAGGACATTGCAACAATGGAAAAACGCTATCAGGGCAAATGGAGCCCATCGATGCTTGCAGACTATGGCTGGACAGTGACAAGAGATGCTCCATTTAATGAATACAAGAGACAAGCCAAGAAGCGCCGAGTAGACACTGAATAGGACTAAACTATGTACATGATAGTTTTTTGCCTTTTCTTTCTTAATACATTTTATTTATATAACCCTTTTGCTGATTTTTAAGTGTTACATAAACAGGACAGGTGAAATATTATCATGTAAAGCAACCATAAACACATGAAAAGACCTAGGTTTACAATTTATGATTAAAACTCTACTATCTCCACAATATACATAGACATAAAATGTAAAAACTTAAATATCTTAGAAACAGTAGCCAATCAGTTGTTTTAATTGTCATATTTGAATTCAGCATATCAAAATACATAATAAATATCACATTTTATCTCTGAAGCAGACGACTTCTAAAAAATTGTAGACCAGTGTTATTGAGTGATCAGCATAGAGAGAAGATTGGAAAATTGTTTTTATGATCAACCCCTTTGGCCACTATAGTCTATGTCAATTGTGAAGTGAACATGATGACATATTGAGACATGAGTCTTCTCCGCTAGTCTCAGCAGAATACACTTTTCCATTTTTCAGAAAGAAAATAATGTATCTTTTCTAATAATATTCATTTCTAGGGAGTTTACTAAAATAGTTTTCCCTATACGTGTTGAATTGGGCAACATTTCTAAAGTATATTTCAGACTCCTGATATAACAAACAAAAAAGTGCTTTTGGGTCGGTATTTGAATTGATGGTCCTAATTGGAAAGAAACCATGTCAGACTTTCATCACTACCCTCTTCAGAAGAAGAATCTTTCACTATTTTTTTTGTTTTAAGAATTGGAAACTGCAGAGCAATTGTCTTGTGAAGCTGAGGTCTTCAAGCAAGCAGCTGAGAAAGAAGAGCACATTCAAAGTACTTGACAAAGCAATTTAAGAAAACAACCACTTCAGCAAAATGGTAGAAGAAAAGCTGACTGCATAAATTGAGGCTAATGAAGAGAAGTGGAAAGCACAGACTGCTGCCAAACTTGAGTGCTAAAGAGAAAGCAGAAATTTGAAAGAACAAAGAATTCAGAGAAACTACTGAAAACCAAAAGAAATCTGAAGAAATTATTTTCCCTGCTCTTTTAATAGCCAATTGTACTGGCCAATTTTTCTTTTTCTTTTTTTTAAATTCTTCCTTCAAAAATATTCTTCACACTGATGTAGAGCTTCGCAGTAAAAGCCATTAACTGGAGGTAAAAGGAAGATCATGTAGTGTTCAACTTTTTCCCAAGTTCATGGCTTTTTAAAATTGCCTCTAAAGCTGTGGGAAATGTTTGGGTCAAAACCAAAGCTGTTCAAAACTCAACTAGTTTTGTTTTCACATATATTATTCAAAGCAGCAGAGTTTTACTGGACATTGTTGAGTCTGCAAATATTTTCTCTAGGGCTATCAATTAATCACAGCTAACTTGTCTGATTAACTCAAACAATCGCGATTAATCACAGTTTACTTGCACTGTTAAACAATAGTATACCAATTGAAATTTATTAAATATTTTTGGATATTTTTCTACATTTTAAAATATATTTATTTCAATTACAACACAGAATACAAGGTGAACAGTGCTCACTTTATATTATTTTTATTACAAATATTTACACTATAAACATGATAAACAAAAGAAATAGTATTTTTCAATTTACCTCAGACAAGTACCCTAATACAATCTCTTTATTGTGAAAGTGGAAGTTACAAATGTAATTTTTTTTGTTACGTACGTGCACTCAAAAACAAAACAATGCAAAACTTTAGGGCCTACAAGTCTGCGCATTCCTACTTCTTGTTCAGCCAATCGTTAAGACAAACAAGTTTGTTTATATTTATGGGAGATAACGCTGCCGTATTCTTATTTACAATGTCCCCTGCAAGTGAGAACAGTGTTCACATGGCACTTTTGTAGCCGGCGTTGTAAGGTATTTACATGCCAGATATGCTAAACATTCATATGCCCCTTCATGCTCTGGCCACCATTCTAGAAGACATGCTTCCATGCTGATAACGCTTGTTAAAAAAATAATGTGTTAATTAAATTTGTGACTGAACTCCTTGGAAGAGAATAGTATGTCTCCTGCTCTGTTTTACCCACATTCTGCAATATAATATATGTCATATTGTAACAGTCTTGGATGATGACCTAGCACAAGTTGTTCATTTTAAGAACACTTTCACTATAGATTTGACAAAACGCAAATAAAGTACCAGTGTGAGATTTCTGAAGATAGCTACAGCACTTAACTCAAGGTTTAAGAAGCTGAAGTGCCTTCCAAAATTTGAGATGGACAGGGTGTGGAGCATGCTTTCAGAAGTCTTAAAAGAGCAGCACTCCTATGTGGACATAATTCTACTTTTTTAAGTTCAAGTTTCATGATAAAGAGATTGTATTACAGTACTTATATGAGGTGAATTGAAAAAAATAGTATTTCTTTTGTTTTCATAGCACAAATATTTGTAATAAAAATAAATATAAAGTGAGCAGTCTACCCTTTATGTTCTGTGTTTTAATTGGACTTACTATATTTAAAACGTAGAAAACACCCACAAATATTTAAATATATCATATTCTATTGTTTAACAGTGCAATTAATCAAGATTAATTTTTATCGTGGAATTAATCACAATTCATTTTTTTAAATCACTTGACTGCCCTAGTTTTCTCCAAACTGGAAGTTACTTTTTCTTCAGTTAAGTTCAGTTAAGACAGAACTGGATTTTGGGTCTCAAAGTCCACATTTGTAAGTTCCACTGATCTGCAAATGCAAACTGAAAGAAGAGTTTCACCTTTCTTTTTTCCCTTCCCATAACTGTTTATAGACCTTTTTGTTCAAAGGTAGCCTTGAAAACACAAACTTATGGAAACCTATCATAAAAATTAGAGATGTTAAGAACATTGTTTTTTAAAAAAAAAAAAAAAGATCACACAAACATAATCAAAATTTCCAAGTTGTTTGTATTTTGAAGTTTGAAATGGACCAGTTTTTCAGGAGAGGGAGAGTCAATTGTCTATCTGAAATATTTTAATCAATATTTTTATTTAGATGTTATTGACACTTTTTGTTTACCAAAAACTGGGGATTTCAGTAAATGGAAAAAAAAATGTTTTTTGATAATGCTCCAGTCCTTTGATTCTGGACTTCCGAAGTACAGATAGTAGTATGTAGTATAGTTGTAGCCGTGTCAGCCCCATGGTACTAGTAAGACAAGGTGGTTGAGGTAATATCTTCTGTTGGTATAGACTGGTGACAGAGGCACACTTCTGAGCTGCACAGAGCTCTTGAGGCCTGAAGAAGAGCTCTCTGTGGTCTCAAAGCATGCCTATGTCACCAACACAAGTAGGCCCAATAAAAGATATTACTTCACTCACCTTGTCTCTCTGAAGTAGAGATTGGTCAGTTGGCAGCAGTTAAAATAAGAGCCTGAGCTGGAAACTAAATCTAAGAATAAATTGGGGCTAAGTGGAGTTTACAGCGAAAGGTCTTCATGGGCTAGCTTACCCAAGCATGTACAGGTTAAAATAGCAGTGAAGACAACCCAATGCAGACTTTTGAACTGGCTAGTGAGCCAACTGCATACCCAGGATTTATGCCATGCTTGGTCTACTTGTGCTAAATCTGTGCTATACTGTCCTCACTGTTACCGTTATTTGTGCTAGCCCATGCACATCTTTTGCTGTATAGACATACACTGCGTTACTCTGGCTATTTTTGGTTTAGATACATTAATTTCCTGTTGTTTTTATTATTTGGCTCCAATTAAAGTGAAAATAGTTAAATTAAAATAAATGGCTGGCTAACATATTTAAGGAGAAATAATTCTCTACTCCATGGTGCAATGGATTTTATGGATCAATGCTAAAAACCAATTCTGATCTGCTGATGTTTTTTGCTGTGGTTCTAAACTATACTCATTTGACAATTTTTAATTTTCATAAAATAATTTTGCCTTGCTTCATTATCCCCTTTTATTCCAAACAACTTTCAGAAAAAACCCTTATTCTTTTCTTTGGGCAATTATTTAATAATATTGCCAACACCTCCTTTGAAGAGGGAAATCCAACACGCACCCTGAAGCTCAGAAGAGTCCAACCAGTACCATTAGTGTAGTTGTGAATTATGGCCTAATTTTAAACATCCGTTTTGTATGCAAGCTAATGAAGAAGTTAACTGTTGTCTGTACTGCCACCTGTAAGCTTACAGTATCCTGGCCAGGTCACATGTTTAGACCAGGAAATGGTCTAGAGTGGAGGTAGGCAAACTATGGCCCATGGGCCACATCCAGCGAGCGGGACCCTCCTGCCTGGCCCTTGAGCTCCTGGTCTAGGAGGCTAGCCCCTGGTGCCCCTCCCCTGTTGTTTCCCCTCCTCCATAGCTTCAGCTCACTGTGCCACCGGTGTAATGCTCTGGGCAGCAGGGCTGCGAGCTCTTGCCAGGCAGCACAGCTGCAGAGCTGCAGCTTGACCCAGTGCTCTGGGCTATGTGGTAAGGGGAAAGGGAGCAGGGGGTATTGGATAGAGAGCAGGTGAATTCAGGGTGGTGCTCAGGAGGTGTGCATTTGGATAGGGGTCGGGGCAATCAGAGGATGGTTGAATGGGGGCAGGAGTCCCGGGGGGCAGTCAGGAAAGAGAGCGGGGGTTGGATAGGGCGGTGGGGAGGCAGTAACGGGAAGGGTGTTTGGGGGTGGGCAGGGGACAGGGAGTGGTGGATGGAGCAGGGATCCCGGGGATTGGGACGTCAGGGGGTTAGAAGCAAAGGGAGGTTAAATGGGGGCAGGGGCCAGGCCATGCCTGGCTGTTTGGGGAGGCACAGCCTCGCCTAACCAGCGCTCCATATAATTTCAGAAACCTGACATAGAGACCAATTACTATTGGATCTACTGGAAATATGTGAAGTACACAGGAGAACCCCTCCTCAGCAACTTGAAACTCATCCCAAAGTAACTGAACACCAACTACACTGTTCTTCTATGTATCAAATATCCTGCTCTACATGTAAGAAGACGATTGTATCTGGATGAATCCTTCAAAAATAGTAAGCTGTGGAATGTGAGCACCAACCAAGAGCATCAGTGTGACTTCTATGGGATTTTGAAGTTATATACAGTATGATGATCTGTCTACTCACTGTCTGGGATGGGACCTAAACTTCTAATATGAGGACCTCAGTCCTTTTTTTTAGAAAGACGCTAGTCACATATCAGAAGTGACATCTAACTATACTTAGGGAGAAATACTTAGAGGAGATCCTAGTCTCCCTTGTAGTGAGCATCTCTGAGGACTAGATCCTGGCAGCTACACTGAGTACTACCAATGCATTCAAGTAGTTTGGTTTCAGTGGAAAAGCTCTTGGAGTATTCAACATGTGTAAAGGTATCACAACATGACTCTGAATTATTAAATATTTTCTCTCACTTTTATAATGTTAAATGTTTATATTTTCTATTTTAAAGTCTTTTTCTGCTGACTCAACTCTGTGTTTGAGAGAGATTAAAGTTAATCATAAAATAGTCTACTTTCTTCTGGATTAGTGTTTTCTACATGTTTTTTTTTATGAAGGATGAGTCATTTGGCAACAGTTGTCATAAATGTTTAATGAAATTAGTTTTCTTATTTTAGAAGAGCATACACAATGAATATTAACCTAAATAGATTATTAATAATGATTGATATATGTTAAGTTTTAGAAGCAAATAGTGAAGTTTTTCTCTCTTGTGTTCATTTATTTCTACGTTATTTCCACAGATTGCACTGAGGGTAAATAAAAGGATCTCTTTGGTAAAATGACATTGTTACTTCAACGGCTTTGAAAAAAAATGGAATAACAACTATAGCTTGAATCAGAAAAAACACTTTTCCTTCCAAATAGCACAGATATAATTACCTGTCACATCTAACTCACCATTTCCTATGTCTTTTCAAATAGTGCCACATTAGTATTGGCTAATCAGCAGAACAATAGCAAGCATACAAAGTGTTCTGAGAATGATAATGAAAATACCACACTCTGATTGTTCTATTAAAAATGTAGCAATTCATCATTTAGCATCATTAGTAGCTGATAACTTGGATTGTGTCTATGATATCCTTTTGAGTTTTTATTGTATTTCAGTCAATAGGAAGCAATGGTTATCTGTAATAACTGTCTATATTAAAATGTAGATACTGGCTGGAGAAAATGGATAGTAATTTGGTGATTATTCATATTTCTTACATTTCTGTAATATAGTAATTTATTAAGCAAAATTAAATTAGAATGCATATAACATATAGATTTTTCTGCTTTTTTATACATTATTATGGCAATGATGAATGGCATATAATTTATAACACTGTAGTTTAATAATTAAAATGACTTTTATTATTTTGTTTACCAGTTTCTTCTTTCTGCAACTTGTAATTTTGCCTTATGATTAGCAACAAATCTTGCACAGCAGCACCTTCTAATAGAACTCAGCATGGCCAATTTTCCACACAGATTCAATCTCTGTCTAAATTCTACTAATCCCTTGATTATTCTTGGGGAAAATGATCGGCTCCCTGTAGCGTTCCTGATGCACAAGCATTTGAAAAGGTAATTCTGAGGTTCAGAGCAGCCAGAAATGTGGGCCTTGCACTTGCTCTTTGGCCTAGATGAAACGGGCCACACAAGGAGCCCAGTTGATCATTCACTGAGCCTTTGTAGTGACTAACATAGCTTCAGTCTATAGATTGGGAGTACCTTCATTAGCAATATGATGCTGAGCTACCCAGAAAACTTTTTGGTTGAGAAAGCAATGACACCTGGCCAAGCACAAGTTAGCTGACAGTCACTGTAGGCCCAATGCTGGAGCAAAATTTGAACTGACTTCAGAGGTTTCAATTCAGGAAAACACTTAAACATTTGTGTAAGCAGGGTCTGAATGAGCTCTCCCCGATAGCTATCTGGGACAGGAACAGACTTCAGGAGCAAACTGTATTTACATGAATACACCTACTCTGCATAAGTATCCAGCAAACAGGAGTTGTGTTGCTCAAAAGTGATCAACTTTGGCTTGTGTTGGGTTACAAAACACTGTAGTACTGAATGCAGGGGTAGTGAAATATTGTTATCCATGTTGTTATATCTGTTATATGAGTAAAGGGGAATAGAACTGTGCTGAGCTTGTCATGATTGAGGGGTCACTGTCAGCTGAAAAGAATCAGAGAGGTAGCCATGTTAATATGATACTTCCACTGCATGCATCTGATGAAATGGGTATTAGCCTATGAAAGCTTATGCTTCAATAATTTTGTTAGTCTTTAAGGTGCCATAGGACTCTTCGGTGTTTCTGTCAGTTGAAAGAAACTCTCTAAGGCAGGGCTCAAATATCAGACCTCTGTGAAAGTAGGGAGGGAGAGGATCTGGTCTGGTATCCCAGCAAGGAGATGTGGAGTCTCCCTAAAGGCATACAACACTGATGTTCAGGGTATATTTAAAATAATGTGTGTTGACTTCATTATGTTAGAATTAATGTTTTCCCTGGCACCAGAACATTCAGAACTCAAGTGGGTTTAGTGTACAGTATAGGGGGATACCAGACTCAGTATTTCTCCCCACTGACCAAAACACTGTGAGTGAGAGGCAGAATATGGCTGGATGTTTTGCCTTATAATATCACCTTATTTCACTGCATTTGAACAGAGGGAGAGATACCAGAGAAAGTGGTGCCCAGAAAATGGACAGCTGGATTTCAAGCTGACATAAAACCTGGAATATGCAGGCAACATTCAGGCAGCCCCAAAGAATTTAGAATAGCACATTTTTGTGACATTTAGGAAGTAGAAGTGAGGTCAGTGGCTTATTTTTAATGTTCATATATCCCTCTGCCTTTGTCGTGTTCTTCGTATAATTTGAACCAGATCACACACTTTGATAACACTTGGAACTGTAAGTACACAGGACAGATATAATCTTGCACACAATAAACACATATTAATGTCACTACATGATTAAATCCAGGTATGGGTGCAGCTGGGGTTGGTGGAAAAGAGTCGGTTAAAATTGATGAAAACTTCAAATTAGTTATGATACCAAACTCGTTATTTAAAATTTGTTGTTAAATAATCCTGGACAGTTAGGAAGTAAGGAAGACTGTACAAAACATAAATAAGAAAAGACGTGGAAAAGTAGAATATAGACTATGGATGTGCAAACCCTAGACAATCCATTCCCAGGGCTGTCAATGGACAAATCCCCGATCATTTGCTTGGCGACTGAAAGTATGTCTATACTACCAGTCGGATCGGTGGACAGCAATCAAGCCGGCGGGGATCGATTTATCACATCTAGTCTAGATGTCATAAATCGACCCCCAAGCGCTTTCCCATTGATTCCTGTACTCCACCGCTGCGAGAGGAGGAGGCAGAGTCTACGAGGGAGCGGCAGCAGTCGACTCGCCACAGTGAAAACACCATGGTGAGTAGACTGAAGTATATCAAATTCAGCACTGTTATTCATGTAGCTGAAGTTGCATAACTTAGATCGATCCCCCACCCCCAGTGTAGACCAGGCCTGAGATTCCAACATGATAGGGATTATGGAACAGTCAAGGCTAGATTGCAGGTTTGGCAGCTTTGTCTAGCCAAAAGATACCCAGGATCAGTGGAGCCCAGTCCCACCAAAAATAGCTTAAAACACTGTGTGATGTTTACTGCTTTACTTCCACAATCAAAATGTCAGTGAAAAATGCTCATGAAAAATTTCAAAAACTTTTTCATGAAAATTTTTCTGCATTTTTTTCCTTGATTCCTTATTTCTATTTGTAATACTCTGCAGTTCAGTTATATGTACTGGAATCATCTGTTGCTGTAGGGAGGAATATTTTAACTGGAACTTCTTGAAAAATTCTGAAATTAGGGACCATTGCTCCTTTTAGTTATTCCGGGTGCTTTTCTCACTGACGTCTATTTTAAATAGAGCTAAATCTGATCAAAAATCTTTGCAGTCCCTAGGTTATAAGTATGTTTTTCTGCAAAGTACTTTCAGGTTCAGCCTTGTTTTGTTTTGTTTTTCTCAAACATGCTAGAAGCAGCTCTTTTTTTTATCTACAGCACCATCCATATATATCTGAAACTCTTTGCATATAGTAGCCAATTGAACCAAATATCTTTTGACTTACTTTGTTGCAGTGTATAAATACAGCAAATTAGATTCTGATTTCAGTTCCACTGATTTCAGTCTAGAGCAACTTGAGATGAGCCAGTGTCACCAGTGTAAAACTGGTTGTGAGTGGGTAAATTCAGATACAGTATTGACCCTATAATACGAAGAAATTCTTCTTTGCCAGTCCAAATGATTGATTCCAGTCATCACAGCACAATTACCAGTAGAATAAAAGAAAAATAAACAGCATTTATTTTTATTGGAATATCCACCTACTGTACTATGTTATGTTACCAAACTGACTACCTACAAAATTACCATTATTGCCTGAACTCCATCCCAGCTCCCACTGTATGTGTTAATAAAAGAAACTAACTGAATTACTGAGGTGGGTGCCAGGTCTTTAACACCCAAGTGAAGAGAAATCAGTGCACTGTTAAACAGATAGGTCCCGGTCCTGCAACTCACTTTGTGAAGTCATATCCTTGTGCTGCATAAGCCTCACTGATTTCAGTGGCCGTCTTCTCAAGTGCAAGGATGAACTTGCATGTGGCCATTTGCATGGTCAGGGCTACAGACTCTGATCCTTCAAAAATTTACACACATGTTTAACTTTACACTCTGGGTAGTCCGACTGAAGTTCATGGGATTACTGAGAGAGTGTGTGTAATGTTAAGCACACGCGTAAGTCTTTGTAAAACTGGGAAGATAGTTTGTTTGGAACATTTTTGTCTGGCTGCAGGCCATCATGCATAAGCATTGATTATTTGTTAAATAAATAGTTCTGAAAGTATTCAGACATAATCTATTACAGCTGCCATCAATTCTAAAGCACACACAAATAAAGAATAAAATTATATAGCTGTGACTGTGGCTAGATCATAGCATACAGAGAAAACAGACAGATCAAACATGCAGAAAATTAAACTTGTTCCCTCTTCTTAAAGATTTGTTTTACTTCTACCATTTCCCAGATGTTTATTCTCTCAAAGCCATGGAACTTGTGGCTGGAATAGGTAGAAAATCATAGGTATTGACTCAGTAGTCCATCTGTACACAAGGTAAATTCTTCAAGAGCACATAAATGACATAGAAGCCTAAGTCCCTTTTTAGAGAGTGATTTAGGGCCTGATATTCAATGATTTTTAGGGTCCTAAGATGAAGATAGGTTCCTAATGGAATTTTCAAAAGTGCCTAAGCCAATTAAGTACATAATTCCCATTGCTTTCAAAGTCAAAGTTAAACTACAAAGTACCTAATTCATTTTTGAAAATTGGACTTAGGATCCTAAGTCACTTACATGCTTTTGATAGCTTTCCCTGCCACCAATTTCAAGCTTGGGCCCTAGCTCAGAAGGAAGGAGTTTTTAGCACTTTCTTATATGTTCATGGTCCTGACTAAAGTGGAGTCAGTGAGGCCAAAGAGATGACTCCTGGGAGATTAGTGATAATGTTTGGATGCTCTTCCTTATACATAATGGTTTCAGTATAGCCCTGGAGCTCAGTTCTTCTGCTGGAGGATGAATAATTCCCATAGGCTTGACTAAGCATTATATCCCTTCAAGATGAGATTTGAAACACTAGGCCTACATTTTTTCAAGTGATTAGTGATTTTGAATGCCTCCATTTTGGTGCCAAACTTGAAATACATTAAAGGAGCTTGATTATCAGAAAGTGATGAGTATGTGCCCTCTGAAAACAAGGCCTCTCTGTAGCTTCTCATATTAAAAATCCAAAAACTGAGCCACCCAGAATTTCTAGTCGCTTTTGAAAGAGCAAGTCCATCTCAATAGTTAGAAAAAACTCACACCTCTTTGATGGATGGGTGATGGCTCTTGTGAAATAAGCTGGTAGCTGAAGTTCAGTTTCTGGTGCATACGTGTCTACATCAGACTACACTCATGACAGATCAAGAATATTCCCATTTCCGGATATACTCATTAACACAGTGAGCCACAGTTCCTTTCCAGAACTCCTGCTGGGGCATCATAGCTATGAGCCATTATTTGGAGGTAGTAGCAAAGGTTCAGTTCAGTCCTTACTATCTATATCACGGTAGACCCCGAAGGCTCCAAACAGGATCAGATTCCCATTGTATAAAGTTCTATACAAGCATACTGAAAGACATGGTCTCTGTCCCATTGAGTGTACAGTCTTTCACTAAACCAAACAAAACTGCTTTACAGTGTTACCTTGTGATCTTGAGATGTTGAAATTTCATAGTAACAGTATTATGTTACAGTATTAAATTAAATGAGAGCTTTCTTCCTCAGGAAATGTAAGGTTGTGGAAAATAATGTCATAGTCAATGGTATTTCTGAAACCAGCCAATGGAGGGGAAAATTATTTATTTCATTATCATAGGCATGGTTTGGACAAATGCAGCACAGCAAGCATACTTGAGACTGTTAGTTAGTCATTGTTTATAGTTACAATGTCACATATTAAGTCACAGTGTCACACTCGTCTTGCATTTTCCTAGGGCTGATCTATACTATCGGGGAGGGGGACCGATTTAAGTTAACACAACTTCAGCTACGTGAATAGCTGATAGGTAACATAGGAGAACTATGGTTTGGAAAGCAAGGGAGGGAGAATGAGCGCTTCTTTAGTGCTTGTGACATTGCTAAACACTTCCATCAGTCAGTGTTAATATATGGAATGATTCTCACATTACATATCAAGGTCAAAGCTCCTTGGCATCACCTAGTACAAATGTTATGATAGTACAATTTGAGGTTTCTCAGTTGCAAATGCAGCAGCAACCAAACACCCATAATTTATTGTGAGAAGGCATTAGATGAAGTGGACTCTGACATTATGCACAGGCCTACTTCTGATTTAACATTGGTGCTTCTGAAGCTATACGAAAATGCAACTAAGAAATGCACTGCAGGATCTTCAAGCCTTTAGCAGATAATTTACATAGCAAAGACACTTCAAAGAAAGACCAAATCTTTCATTTTATAGATATTTGTGATATTGAGCACCAGCCATTCTATTTTGAACTGGTTTAAATCTATGAAGGCTTTACCTGAATACCTCTGACCGATTTCTGTTTGACTTTCATGTTACCTCGTTACTTTGACCATAATTCCAGATTGAAAACAATCAGTCTATTCCCCAGGGCATTTTTCCTGAATTACAGTGACAGCTACTGTCAGACGTTCTTGAGCACACACAGCTGAATGGTGAGAAGAAAGAAGCTGCGGGGGCTTATTTTATAGAAATGGTTACTACAGAAAACCAAACATCTGGTGCATTGGTAGTGACAGGCAGTACTCAGGTAGTCTGACTGGTCTAGAAAACTTAAATATCATGTTTGGGAAGAATGAGAGAACACCAAGAGTATCCCATTTTAACTGTGTTAATTCTCAGGCTTCTGCTGATCAAATGCTGGCAGCTAAGGTTTGTATAAAGTAGATATCTGATGAAATTGCCTCAGTAGGATAGGTATTTGGACCATGCCAACTGTGGCTGTTTTGTATTAGCTGGGATGCTCTCCAATCTATTTTAGTTAAAGAGAATTTTGAACATGACTGTTGATGATAGTAGATGGGCCAGCAGCCATGGAAAGTTTTTTCAGTGCTGAATAGTTCCTAGCTTTCTCCAGGAGCAGGCCTCTATAAGTCTGCCCTCCAACCAAAAGTGAGGGCAGTGGTAGAGGAGAATATGTCCCCCCCACCTAAGAGTGCAGTCACATTGAAGGTGGCAATTATTTTTTTCCCTTCTATGTGTAGACAAACATCAGCCCTGAATTCTGGACTTGCTATTGGGGTATATATTGGGCGGGTAGAATACAACCATGTTAAGCCCATTTTCTAGAAAGAGGGTTTGGAGCAGGAATGCTCTTGGACTCTTCTTGAATTGCTGAAGGGGAGTCTTGTAAAAATGTTGAGGGAGCTGCCTTTCTTTATCGCTGTTGAAACTTGTGGCCTGCTCTTAGACAAACTAAGAGGAAGGCATGCCCTTCACCAAGGGCAACTCATGCCTGACCAACCTGATTATTTTCTATGATGAGATAACTGGCTCTGTGGATATGGGGAAAGTGGTGGATATGATATATCTTGACATTAGCAAAGCCTTTGATACTGTTTCCCACAGTATTCTTGCCAGCAAGTTAAAAAAATATGGATTGGATGAATGCATTATAAAGTGGATAGAAATCTGGCTATTTCATTGGGCTTAATGGGTAGTGATCAATGGCTCAATGTCTAGTTGGCAGCCAGTGTCAAGCAGAGTGCCCCGGAGGTCAGTCCTGGGGACAGTTTTGTTCAACATCTTTATTAATAATCTGGATGATGGGATTAATTGCACCCTTGGTAAATTCACAGATGACACTAAACTGTGGGGAAAAGTAGATAGGGTGGAGGGTAAGGATAGGGTCCAGAGTAACCTAGACAAACTGGAGGATTGGGCCAATCTGATGAGGTTCAACAAGTGCAGAGTTCTCTACTTAGGAGGGAAGAATCCCTTGCACTGCTACAGGCTGGGGATCAACTGTCTACACAGCAGTTCTGCAGAAAAGGACCTGGGGATTATAGTGGACAAAAAACTGGATATGAGTCAGCAGTGTGCCCTTATTGTCAAGAAGATCAATGACATATCGGGCTGTATTAGTAGGAACATTCCAAGCAGATCGAGGGAAGTGATTATTCCCCTCTACTCTGCACTGGTGAGGCCACACCTGGAGTATTGCATCCAGTTTGGTTCCCCCACTGCAGAAGGGATGTAGACAACAGAGGACAGTGAAAATGATTAGGGTGCTGGAGCACATGATTTATGAGGAGAGGCTGAGGGAATTGAGATTATGTAGTCTGCAGAAGAGAAGAGTAGGAGGGATTTGATAGCAGCTTTGGTGGAACCATGTGGAAGGGGGATTCCAAAGAGGATGGAGCTAGGCTGTTCTCAGTGGTGGCAGATGACAGAACAAGAAGCAAAATGGTCTCAAGTTGCAGAGGGGAGATCTAGGTTGAATATTAGGAAGCACTATTTCACTAAGAAGGTGGTGAAGCACTGGAATGGGTTACCTAGGGAGGCAGTGGAATCTCCATACTTAGAGGTTTTTAATTTCTGTCTTGACAAAGACTTGGTTGGGATGCTTTAGTTGGCGTTGGTCCTTCTTTGCACAGGGATTTGGACTAGATGACCTTCCAAGGTCTCTTCCAACCCTAACATTCTATGATTCTATGAAACCATAAAGTAAAAACCGCCACTGGACGTATGGGCTTTTGGCCCATACAGACAATATTATCACCTGTTATATTAATTCTGTCTGCAAGGAGCATGGAGAACATGCAGATAATACAAAACAGCCTTAGACCCTGACTATGCTAGAATATTGAAACAATGGCTCTAGCTGGAATGATTTTAAAAATGGTTTAAGAACTTCCATAGACTAAAGAACATTGTTTTCCAAAGCAGTTCACACAAATGTGATTTCAACCTTTTGGAAGCAAATCTTCCCAGACTGACTTTGGATGATCTACACAAGTATTTAATCCATTCTTCAAATCAGTGTTTTGTACCCAGAATTAATTAAAACACTTTTTTTCATGGCAAGACAGTGGCAAAAACTAAATAATGGTATTGCTACTTCCAGTTCTGTGTTTGCAAGATCATAACTGTTGTGGATAAGGGCTCCTAGAAATAGATAACAAGGACCTGAAATCAATAGGGCAACTCACAATGTGTCAGATTAAGCACTGGGGACATAAAGGTCTATATTGCACAACCCTTCCTTTCACAGACAAGCACTTGGTCACAGAAATAGTCCCATTAAAGACTATAGGTCTAATTAGGAAGTACTCCCCAAGGTGAGTAAGGGCTCACAACCTTGCCCTGTATGAGTTGCTTTTGGAAAAGCCTGTGGTGTGTAGACTGCAGCCTTTCATTTTATTTAAAGTGAATGTAGTGATGTTGTATTACACCACCATGGGTTTGGCTCCAGTTGCTACAGTTTCAAGCTCAACACAGTGAAATTATCTCTGGTGCTTTCTCAGATCTGGAAGCTCTAAGAACACATGAAGTCCAAGGATAATGACCACAGACACAATCACAAGTACAAAGTGTTATCTGTACAACAAGTTTTATTAAAGCAATAAAGTTACAATTACCCTACATCTAAAAATTATATAAAAACCTATGCAATAATTATAACTGTATTCATGCTCCATTCCTCAGTGATATTCCAGGGAACGATGGACCTTTCACCCACTGATCATTAGTAGAGGGATAGTTCCTGCTAGGGTTTTTCCCACTTTTACCCAGCCAAGGAATCTTTACATATTGTAATTCTAACTACACCTAATACTTTATGTACATGAATGAAGGTGTCATCCCTCTTTTTCTTATCTGTACTTCCATCCCCCATAAATATTGGGGTGCCCGATTGTTCATAGGTTGTTTTATTTTTATTAGCATTTACAATTGCATGTACACCTCAGTCAAGACAGACTTTCAGAGGTGCTACAATTGGTTATTTTATGGGTTTGGACAATATATGGCAGTCTATTGCAATAACCTATTGGCACATCTTTACAGAAACCATGTGACCTTTGGGGCATATGGTCATTCCTAGGACACTCACTCATGTCAAACATTCTTAAGCCGATGGTCTAGTATGGCTAAGCTACAATTTTATAGGCCTCAGTCTGTCTGTAGGCCTTGCGTTTTAGTCATGCTTTACTTAGATACCTAAACACACTCATCATTTATCAGTCCTATACTTTTATAATTCTACAACTTCAACCTATTTAACATACACTGATTGTAAATGAAAAAGCATGTAAATTGGGCATAACATCACATAGCAGAATGATAAATGGATGATAAAATGAACTAATGGGTTACAAAGCCTGCTGAGTATTTCAATAGCATTAACATATACAGTGCAGGGAAAGTTTTGAATGCGAGCTGACTCATTTTAATTGAGTGGGTGTTTTAGACACACATATGATGTATAGTTAGACATTCTTCTCTTCTCCTTCTTTTTATTAACTGTTCCTTTGTCCTGCCATATACCACAAATGTAATCAGAGGCCATTAGGGCAACTCACTTTCAAGCCCAGATATTGAAAAATGTAGTAAATGATCAAAGACCAGGGTCAGTGCAAGCACCTGGCTGGCTTTGATCATCATCATTAGCTATGACAAGCAGGGATCCTCCTGTCCTTCTAGAACAGTGTTCATGTGTGTAGTATATTTATTTTGGCCTCATACTGAATGTAAAAGTAGACTTTGTGGTAAAACCTGCAGCACTCAATTGGAAAGTCAAAGTACCTCAAAGCAGTTTGAATGGATTGTATAAATCCTGAAAACAGAAAATATAGTCTGATGCTTTTAGCCCACAATGTCCTTATCAAAATACCTTTACAGAAAATAATAATAATCATAATCATCATTAATAATAAATTAATAGCTGAAAGAGTGGTATGAAGCAGTAGACTGAAAACAGAGAAAATAGCTTGCAGACTGTTTTTCAATAATTCCATCATGTTGGCCTGCTCTTCTTTATATGTTCAGCAATTTTTTCTCACTTCTTAATCTCTATGGTATAAAAGCAAGAAATGCTATAGTAGCCTGTTATATACTCTACTTTGCCAACAAGGTAAATTTCTTCCCATTTCTTATCTATTAGCTGCTGACATTCCAAAAATCTTTTTGGAACCTCCTTACTGATGACATTCTGGATGTCCTTGCAGTTCATATAAAGGTTCAAACCCTTTTTAAAAAACTCCTGCTACATTATTAGCTCCAATGATATTTTGTGGCAATAAGTTCCACAGGTTAATTGTAGCTTTGTGAATAAGTATTGCAGTTTTAAATTTGCTGTGTTTTAATTGTGTTTACTATCATCTTGTTCTTCTGCTGTATGAGAAGGGGTGAGTAGAAGTGCCGGTAGTTTTGATACTTCCCTAGTTCACTGTATTTCACTTTGATTCACCGCAAATTTCACTCTTCACTCCTCTGTCTGAATTGTCTTTATGTTCCAGAATAAATCGAATATATATACATGAAAATAATATGGATGGCATGGAAATTAAGCACAGCAGACAGTAAAAAAAACAAACAAACAAAAAAAAACCCACAAACAAAAAATGAAAAAGACCTATTGTAGGAAATTACCCACAGACAATAAAAATGACTTGCTTCAGGCTAGTGATTGTCTTCCAAGCATTGTCATTCAGACTATTTGTGTCACACAAATGACCATTTTCAACAGTGGAGATATGTGGACCATTTGCAAAAGTGCACCAGTGATTTTACAAGCCATTATTGCAGTTGTGTACACAGAGTGGGTGACAGTACACACAGCTGGATATTTAGCTGCCTAACTTGTGTTATTTATTTATGCACACAGTCGTAGATTTATTTTTGTGCCTGCAATTTTTGTGCCAGACTAAGCTTCGGTCTTTGAAATTTTGACTCATAGTCTTTTATAACCATCAAGGAATTTCACTGCACTAATTCAGCTAATGACAGCTAGCATTTAGCATGGGGCAATCCAGCCAATTTGCCAAACCAACAGAAAGGGGAATATTTGGGTTGAGGCCAGCCCCAACAGGCTTAGGTTGAAATGTTAGTTTGGTGTTTACTGATCATGCTGTACATCCATGTAGTGTTAAGTCTGAAATTCTTTGAGCTTACCAAGAGCTTTGCAGTGATAGCTCAAGTCTCTAGAGCAGGAGTGGCCAACCTGACCCTGAGAAGGAGCCAGAATTTACCAATGTGCATTGCCAAAGAGCCATAGTAATACGTCAGCATCCCCTTAGCAGCTCCCACCACCCGCTCCCAGTGTCTCCGGCCTACCAGCAGCCCTGCCAATCAGCACCTCCCCCTCTTACCCACCCCTCTCAATCAGTTGTTTCGTGGCATGAGGAGACTCTGAGGGAGAGGTGAAAGAGTGAGGACACAGCAGTCACAGGGGAGGGTATGAGAAGGGGTGGAATGGGGGCAGGGCCTGTGGCAGAGCCAACGGTTGCGCAGTGAGTAAGCCTTGGCACATTGGAAAGTTGGCCCCTGTAGTTCCAGCCCCGGAGTTGGTACCTATACAAGGAGCCGCATATTAACTTTTCAAGAGCCTCACATGGCTTCGGAGCCACAGGTTGGCCACCCCTGCTCTAGCGAAATAGACCATTTCTCCTTTTATCTTGAATCTGGCTGCAGCACACAGCAGGTTCCCCACTCCCCTCCTCTTAAAGTGAAACCTCTGTCTAACTCCCTCTACAGGCACAGTCAACAGATGTGAATCTTAGTGGTTCTATTCTCCCTGTGAAGCTAAACCCACCCTCCAAGATTGATATGGCATACAGAACTGAGTCAGAGGAGGTCATAGGCTGAACCATAGGCCTTTCATCCAGGTGACCCTTGCTTTGTGGTTGATGTCATCTGTGCTTGGACTGCCTGCAATATTAGGTTATATGAATCTAAATGCTATCTCTGTTTTTGATTGATAAGGCATAATTTGTCTGTGCAATGCTATCTATTTCATTTATTTGCTTATGAATTAGAATAATGCTTTGTGACAGAAGGCATCAAGCGGTACATAAATTTGAACTTGAAGACTTTTGTATCAATTCTTTTAACTCAAAGGGAGATAAGGAACATTTATAGACTGCCTCGGCTGTAAAAGGGTTAAGAACGCTTCTTCCAGAATAAATACCTCCCAGCTTTCTTTTCAGGTGACAAGTATCACAAGTATCCAGGAAGTCACATTAAATCTGCAATGTGCTTCCCCATTTTGGTCCTCCAGTGCCTGGATTTCTTTGCTTTCTGGCCATGCTGCAAAGCTCTTCTCTTTTCTTGGGCATATTATCTATATCACGGTAGCCCAATCAAGATTGTAATGCCATTGTGCTGGGCACTGTAAAAATGCACAGTAAGAAGCAATCCCTTCTCTGAAGAGTTCAGTCTAAATACACAAAGAGTAGGAAAAGTAACTGAAAGGTCGAGTGATTTATTCAAGATCAGTGGCAGAGCTGGAAAGAGACCCTAGATCACCTGATCCTTAGTTCATTGTCCTAGCCCAGGGGTGAGCAAACTTTTTGGCCTAAGGGCCACATCAGCGTTGTGAAACTGTATGGAGGGCCGGGTAGCCTGGCCCCGTCCCTTTCCGAGCCCTTCCCACTTCCTGCCCCCAGCGTGCCTCATGATGGACCGTGGTGAAGTTTTGCCTGCAGAATCTTCCCTGAAGATGGTGCTAAAAATGACTGCCCTTCACTGAAGAGAAGAGTGAAGAGCAGCAAAACAGCAGTCCTGATCCCCAGAGCTGGAGGGAGGGGGGCAAGCCTCTGGCCCGCTCTCTTGGGCTGAGCGCCCGGCCATCCAACGGCCCCGCTCTCCCATCTGCCAGCCACGCTCCTCCTGGGCTCCTGGAGGAGTGCCTGGCCAGCCGCTGGCCAGCTCCGGGGCAGAGTGCCCGGCCAGCCGCGGGCCCGGTCTCCCAGGCTCAGGGCGCCCAGCCACCAGCAGGCCAGCTGTCCCGGGCTCTGGGCAGAGCGCACGGCCAGCAGTGGGCCAGCTGTCCCAGGTCCAGGCAGCGCACCCAGCCAGCTGCGAGCCTGCTGTCCCAGGTTCCGGGTGGCATGCCAGGCCAGCCAGTGGCCCACTGTCCTGGGTGGTGCGCCAGCCCCGCTCTCCGGGGCGTTCTTAGAGTGCCCGGCCGAGGAGAGCTGGACCACTGGTCCCGCTCCCCTGGCAGAAGCTTGCAGGCCAGATAAAAACAGCTCATGGGCCACAAGTGGCCCGCAGGTGTAGTTTGCCCACCACTCCCCTAGCCACTCCACCCCATGCCACTATAGAATGGAGCACATGGCTTAATTGGATGAGCTCGTTTATGATCTGGGGGACACTGAAGGTGGATTTAATTGACTTAATGTGTTTTCCCTGATCATCAAAAAATTTGAGTTTCGTAAGGGACATATAACACCTGGGATGGGTGCTTCCTAGTGTCTATTTCTTTTAATATAAAATATCTGGGCTTTGAAAAACCATCGCTTGCCATTATAAACCACTCTCTTTTACTGCACTGTGCTGTTTAAGAACTCGTGTAGTTGCAATATCATGCACCTAATGCTGCAGGCATAGGGATGTTTAGGGCAGAACATTATTGACAACTTCTCCTAACTGACGATTTATTACATACATTGATGGGCAACACTTGTTCAGTCTAAGATGCCTGTTTGTTCCACTCTTGTCATGGGGAAGAGACACACTTTGCACAAACAGATACATGCCTTGTTTTATCCAGCTAAGCCTTCCTAGCAGTCACATTTTTCATTCTGATTTATGTTCGCTTTAACCCTTTTGTCTCCTCTATGACCTACAAATCCTCCTTACGTGTGACATGCAGGGCTGAATCTTAGGGCTTAGGGCTGGCTTGTAAGTCCCTGACTCCTGCTGATGACCATTTACTCGTGAAAGCAAGCTCCACTGACTTCAGTGAGAGCTATTTTTGTGCATAACTGCTCTCCAAGGCCCTGATCTAGACTTACCCACAGAAGTCAGTGACAAAATACCTACTGACCCCAATAGGCTAGGACCCATATATGAATAAGGGGTTCATACTCGTGAAAAAGGGCTGAAAATATTTCCATACAATACTGCATTTTCAAACCCTGTTGATATGGTTTAAACTAATCAGAGACTATATATTTTGAATACTTAGGAAATTAAGCACATAGTTACTGTCACTGCTTTAGAGAATCAGCTGATACTGTGATAGCAGTTTACATTGATGTAGTTAGCTAAAAGGCATATTAGTTAAAAGGAAAGTACTTCATTGATTATATCTTTTCTTGCTGTTTATTCCAGGAATTGGAGAACATTTTCCCAGTGTTTTCTTTCTGCATTTCATTGAGGGGGTGTAGTGAGGCCTTATTGGAAAACACTAGGAGGTGGGCCATGTCTAAAGGTCCCTCCCCCAGCTTTGCAGGAGGGACCACTGGACCCGGGATCCAACTAGATATGGGGGACAACTAAGAAATAACAGAGATGGAGGAAAGGTCACAGGTTCAAAACTAGGTGAGCAGAGAACCCCAGACAGTGCCCAGTGCTCCTCAAAGTTGTGTAGGGAGGCAGCTACCACCCTGGGCCCTTTAAACTGCCGCCAGAGCCCTGCTGTAGCCTCCGCTGGATTCCCGCAGTGGGACTCCGGCAGCAATTTAAAGGGCCTAGAGCTCCAGCCTCTGCTGGGAACCCCAGGCCCTTTAAATTGCCAGTACACCGTAACGGGGCATACGGCTTACTTTCACCTCTGTTGTCAGCCTTCTGCCAGAGCCAGGAGGCCTGACTGTTTGCAACTCAGCCTGAGTGCAGACCTGAGCCCTCAGACTCTTTACTGCCCCACCCTGACCTGGGGCCGAGCTCTGCAACTTTCTTTGTCATTTGGCCCTGATCAGAACTGCTCTCACATCTCCCAGCACCCTGCTGATTCCCCACACCAGGCAACCTCCCAGAGATGTAGTGAGGCAGATTGGCTGCTTATAGACCGAGAGAGGGAGTGATGTGAGATCAGAAAGAAAAGTTACAAACAATCCTCAGCGATGATCCTTGTAAAATCTTCCAGAAAACATCTGTTGCACTCACCAGCATATATCTCACTGTATAAACAGGAGAGTCATTCCCCTTAGCGTGAGCAGAATTTAACTTACTACATATGCTTTTCTGACAGTTGCCATTATAAATAAATAATATGATTGCAGACATCCCAGATTGCACTGTGAAAAAGTACTTCTGAGAAGTACATCCTCTGAGAAGGCCCGTAAGTTAATGATTTGATTAGACTCTTAAGGTTGTCAAGAAAACGTGTTTATCACATTTCTTATTCTTATTGCAATCTCTGTCCCCAAATTGTGGAATCAGTTTTTTAATGTTGCATAGTAAATTCTATAACGGTAATGATGGTGAAGTCTCCCATCAAGCTCAACAGATTAGCTACCATCACTTATGGTATGTCCTGAGATGAGACCAAAGGCCAATTTCAGACCTGTAGCCCCATGTGCAAATGTCTCAGGTGAAGACAATTGTAGATGAATATGCACTGCTCTTAGCTTATGCCTTGCACATCTCTCCTTGATTGCAGCAATCCACAAGCTCTTGAAATCTTCCAGTCTGAGATGGAGGAGGTGCCTCAATCAGATCTTGTCATGGGCTAAGAGGTCCCAGGTCTTAAGGTCAACATTGCAAGATCTGAAGCTGGCTTTGAGAATGTCTTTCTCTCCCTGGCAAACGCAGTCCTGAAAGTTGCCTCAGTCTCTGGCTGCTGCAGCCCTGCAAATCCAAAATTCCCCCACCCACTCTTCTCACTCCATTGCCCCATTCCACTTACCCCATTCCCCCCAAGGCCTGCACAGCTCTACTAATTAGGTGGGTGGGCCTTCATTCCCTTGTGTGCAGCCTCCGAGGCACACATTTTAGAGGGAACTATCCACGGACCACCTGAAAGGAGCTCGCAGACCACTGGCGGTCCTCAGACCACAGTCTGAGAACCTCTGACCTAGACCTGCTTCTGTTTGACATTTGCTTGACAGCTAGCCATACTTCAAATATGTCTGTGGAAGTGAGACTTTATCTTAAATTGGAATTTGTTCATGATCACAGGCGCTGATGCTAACATGGTGGACAGACAGAACCCTTATTAAAGTGTTCAGCCCACCATTTCAGAATTTGTCCATAATCGATCAGCAGCCTTTCTTCCCAAGGGTATTGTGGGGATAAAATATTCATTAATAGCTGTGATACTAAACTTAAGTTATGATACTTCACGAGAGACTAAAGATCTGATTACAGTATCAGGACCAAAGAGTGGAACAAGAATGCTTTTTTTTTTTTACTATTTTTTCTGACAACCACTGTAACAAGGATACAGGGTGATAGGAATAGAGACTGTCCCCTTCACAAACTTAAGGCTTGTACATAAAGATTTAGTGTGTGGTAAAGCTGGTATGTGAATCAGAGATCACTATCTTGCCATGAACTAACTGGCCATGTTGACTCTGCTATGCTGCACTAGTGCGCTTTGACCTACTGCTGCTTCAAATGAGAAGTTTAGATTTACAACCTGATTTGCTGTGCATTAAGTTTCCATGTAGACAAGCTCTTAAAATATAATCTGAAAGTAAAACTTGTGGTTCTGTTTAGATGCTATTTTAGGACCAGTTCACTTTACAATGCTTTTCTCTTTTTATGAGGAGGTGACAATTGCAAAAGGTGGTCTTAGACAAGTACCAGTGCTTGCACTTTTGAGGATGTCAGATATATTTGAAACTAACACACAGATAGGTCTGAGTTATAAAAATAGTATAATGATTTAACATTGCACTGAAATTGCAAAAATAGTTTTAGGTGATGGATTTATAATCCACCAGTATGCTTAATGGCTGAATGAAAGATTACAGATTTCCATGAGGGCAAGGGAGAAGGAACATATGACATACTGAGCATTGAGTGAATTATGGATGTTTTTCTCTCACAAGTGGATTTATTTTCGGTATCTTACTCAATTCTGTTACGCTTTCTGCATATACAAGTATATAAACCAGCTCCATTAACTATTTTACAAAGTTGTTTTTATTTTCTCTTTCAAGTAGATATATCTGTCAGACCCTAACATACAAAATCTTACTCATGTATCATAAAGGCGGAATGCATTTGAAATATAATATTTCAGAAAATGTACCTAGAATTTGGTTTGGTTTCCTTTGAGTGTTTCGGATCATGAATTTTTTATTGTTTTCAGCTAATTTTGTTGCTGTTGTACCATTTTCCTGCTAAGTAACAATGACTGGTGTTTGAACCTGGTAAATTCAAGAAGTGGATAAGCAACTTCACAGAAGAGAAGGTTTCAGTTGTTTTGAGCTATCTGATATTTCATCTTTTTAGGTTTTACCAGCAAACTCGAGATAGCTCAGAAATGACCCTGTGAAAGTTGAGAGGTGCTTTCTGATTGGTTTTATATTAATAGCATGTTCTGCTTCCTAAGAAAATATTTATAAAGACACAGTGATTTGCATGCATTGATATATCATCTTTTTTGAGAGGCATGCCTAATGTGTATAATTTTTGTATTTAAAGGCAGAAAATTTTGAAAAGGACTAATTATATCCTGCATTATCACTAGATGACACAGTATCAACAATCTATTTTAAGAGACAAGTAATTTGTAGGAGAAGCTTGCCACTTTTAAATGTCATTTAAAAATAAAATCAACCTCTTTTGGATTATGAATTTCAGGGAAGCATGACAGATTCATACTGCAAACTACTGAAATAATAAGCACACAAGAGAAGCCACACAAATCTGAATTCGAAAAGTTCAGATACAGTAAATTCCATTAAAAACCTGAATCTGTGCTACTCCAAAGTAATCAAAGTATTGTGGCATCTCCTATTGAAACTGGCCAATACTAATTCCTGAATTTATATGGGGTGTTGGATATTGAGTTTTTAATGACACCCACCTGCCAACCTCTTCAGCTTCTCCACCCAGAAGCTGTAACATTGGTAGTCTAATTTCTAATTGCCAGAGCTTTATGAGCTTCAACGCACTCTTGTTACACTTCTCATCATTACTTTACCCCCTCCAAATCTTTGGTAAACTCTCTGCACCACGTAACCATTCATCTATCAAACTTCCACTGCTCATTCAGATCAAAAAGCTGGCTTAGTAGCAAAGCACCTTTTATAATTATTACTATTCATGGACTGCTGATCAAAGAATATCTTCCAAGTGGTGGCCTGGAACTAAATAATACCCAAACAACCTAGCTATAATAATATGGCAATTTCCACTGTCATTCAATGAGATATTTAGGCATGTGCATCCACCACTCTGCCCAGCCTACCTCCTCTTTGGATCCTTCCATATCTCCCCGTCTATCATGCTTCTTGTCTTCATCTTCAAAGTGCTTTGCGACTTTGCCCTCCCTAATTGTGTTCTCTCATCTCTTATTATGTCACTACTATCTTTTCCATTATATTAGCAATACCTGCCTTTATATGCCCATCTATCAGCTAATCTCACAATCTTTTTTCCATGCCATGCTTTTTTCCACGTCGCTCTTTATGAATGGAATGCCCTCCTTGAGCTAATCAGTAAAGCCAATATTCTTCACTCCCCTCTGATAGACTTGCCTTTAGAATCACAGAATCATAGAATATTGGAAGGGACCTTAGGAGGTCATCTAGTCTAACCCCCAGCTCAAAGCAGGACCAATCTCCAACTAAATCATCCCAGCCAGGTCTTTGCCAAGCCTGACTTTAAAAACCTTAAGGTACGAGTTTCCACTGCCTCCTGAGGTAACCCATTCCAGTGCTTCACCACCCTCCTAGTGAAAAACTTTTTCCTAATATCCAACCTAAACCTTTCCCTCTGCAATTTGAGACCATTACTCCTTGTTCTGTCATCTGGTACCACTGAGACTAGTCTAGATTCATTCTCTTTGGAACCCCCTTTCAGGTAATTGAAAAACGCTAACAAGTTCTTCTCTTCTGCAGACTAAACAATCCCATTTCCCTCAGCCTCTCCTCATAACTCATGTGCTCGAACCCCCTAATCATTTTTGTTGCTCTCTGCTGGACTCTTTCCAGTTTATCCACATCCTTCTTGTAGTGTGGGGCCCCAAACTAGACATGGTACTCCAGATGAGTCTTCACTAATGCCAAATAGAAGGGAATGATCACATCTCTTGATCTGCTGGAAATGCCCCAACATATACAACCCAAAATGCCACTAGCCTTCTTGGCAACAAGGGCACACTGTTGACTCATATCCAGCTTCTAGTCCACTGTTACCCCTAGGTCCTTTTCTGCAGAACTGCTGCCTAGCCATTCGGTCCCTAGTCTGTAGCAGTGCATGGGATTCTTCTGTCCTAAGTGCAGAACTCTGCACTTGTCCTTGTTGAGCTTCATCAGATTTCTTTTGGCCCAATCCTCTAATTTGTCTAGGTCCCTCTGTACCTTATCCCTACCCTCCAGCGTATCTACAATTCCTTCCAGTTTAGTGTCATCTGCAAACTTGCTGAGGGTGCAGTCCACGCCATCCTCCAGATCATTGATAAAGATATTGAACAAAACCAGCCCCATGACCGACCCTTGGGGCATTCCACTTGATACTGGCTGACAACTAGACATGGAGCCATTGATCACTACCAACTGAGCCCAATGATCTAGCCAGCTTTCTATCCACCTTATAGTCCATTCATCTAGCCCATACTTCTTTAACGTTTGGTGAGAATACTGTGGTAGACCGTATCAAAAACTTTGCTAAAGTCAAGAAATAACACATCCGCTGCTTTCCCCTCATCCACAGAGCCAGTAATCTCATTGTAGAAGACAATTAGGTTAGTCAGACATGACTTGCCCTTGGTGAAACCGTGCTGACTGTTCCTGTTCCAGATTTGCCTTTAAGATCTTCAGAATTGATTCCTTGAGCAGCTGCTCCATGATTTTTCCAGGGACTGAGGTAAGGCTAATTGGCCTGTAGTTCCCTGGATCTTCCTTCTTTCTGTTTTTAAAGATGGGCACTACATTAGCTTTTTTTCAGGCATCCTGAACCTCCTCCGATCACCATGAGTTTTCAAAGATAATGGCCAATGGTTCTGCAATCACATCCACCAACTCCTTTAGCACCCTTGCATGCAATGCATCCAGCCCCATGAACTTGTGCTCGTCCAGCTTTTCTAAATAGTCCTGAACCACTTCTTTCTCCACAAAGGACTGGTCACCTCCTCCCCATAGCATGCTGTGCAGTGCAGTAGTATGGGAACTGAGCTTGTCTGTGAAGACAGAGGCAAAATAAGCCTTGAATACATTAGCTTTCTCCACATCCTCTGTCACTAGGTTGTCTCCCTCATTCAGCAAGTAGCCCACACTTTCCTTGACTTTCTTCTTGTTGCTAATATATCTGAAGAAACCCTTCTTGTTACTCCTAACATCTCCTGCTAGCTGCAACTCTAAGTGTTATTTGGCCTTCCTAATTTCACTCCAGCATCCCTGAGCAATATTTTTATACTCTTCCCTGGTCATTTGTCCAATCTTCCACTATTTGTAAGCTTCTTTTTTTGTGTTTAAGATCAGCAAGGATTTCACTGTTAAGCCAAGCTGATCACCTGCCATATTACTATTCTTTCTACACTTTGGGATGGTTTGTTCTTGCAGTCTCAATAAGGATTCTTTAAAATACAGCCAGCTCTACTGGGCTCCTTTCCCCCTCATGTTATTCTCCCAGGGGACCTTGTCCATCAGTTCCCTGAGGGAGTCAAAGTCTGCTTTTCTGAAATCCAGGGTCTGTATTCTGCTGCACTCCTGTCTTCCTTGTGTCAGGATCCTGAACTCGACCATCTTATGGTCACTGCCTCCCACGTTCCCATCCACTTTTGCTTCCCCTACTATTCTTCCCAGTTTGTGAGCAGCAGGTCAAGATGAGCTCTGCCTCTAGCTGATTCCTGCAGCACTTGCATGAGGAAATTGTCCCCTACACTTTCCAGAAACTTCCTGGATTGTCTGTTGCCTGTGTATTGCTCTCCCAGCAGATATCGTGGTGACTGAAGTCCCCCATGAGAATCAGGGCCTGTGATCTAGTAACTTCTGTTAGTTGCCAGAAGAAAGCCTCGTCCACCTCATCTGGTGGTCTGTAACAGACTCCCACCACGACATCACCCTTGTTGCTCACACTTCTAAACTTAATCCAGACATTCTCAGTTTTTTCTGCAGTTTCATACTGGAGCTCTGAGCAGTCATACTGCTCTCTATCATACAACGCAACTCCCCTACCTTTTCTGCCCTGCCTGTCCTTCCTAAACAGTTTATATCCATCCATGACAGTACTCCAGTCATGTGAGTTATCCCACCAAGTCTCTGTTGTTCCAATTACATCATAATTCCTTGACTGTGCCAGGACTTCCAGTCCTCCCTGCTTGTTTCCCAGGCTTCTTACATTTATGTATAAACAATTAAGATAACTTGCTGATCATCCTGCTGTTTCAGTATGGGGCAGGAGCCCTCCCTCTTGCACTCTCCTGCTTGTGCATCCTCCCGGAATCTCACTTCCCCACTTTCCTCGGGGCTTTGGTCTCCTTCCCTGGTGAACCTAGTTTAAAGCCCTCCTCACTAGGTTAACCAGCCTGCTTGCAAAGATGCTCTTCCCTCTCTTCGTTAAGTGGAGCCCATCTCTGCCTAGCACTCCTTCTTCTTGGAAAACCATCCCATGGTCAAAGAATTCAAAGCCTTTTCTCTGACCACAAGAAGGATGGATGATGAATAAGAAGAAATTAACCATTATTACACAGTGAAAATTAACAAATAATCAGTAACTTCAAAATGGACAAGTTTTAAATAACTAGCTACAAAGCCCTGTGATCTTATTCTAATAATTCAAATTCTCTCTCCACATTCTCTTCATTTTGTTTCTCTTCCTTGTTGTGTCTTGTCTCAAATCATATAGCAAGCTTGTCTGGAAATGATGGGTCTTTTACTGGATGTTTGTACCACATCTAATTCAGTCAGGCACTGCTCTTGAGTGAGGCCTATAGCAGTACAAATAATTAGTAATACTGTAGTAATAAGTAATATTCCTGATGCTGACTCTCTGTAGATCTTTTTAAAACACCAGTTGTCAATGGATCACTTTCAAAAATTCTCAGGACAATTGATAGGCTAATTAAAATCTAAATAACTACCTCAGTGATCACAGAAAAGTGTGGTATATTTGATCCCCTCAAAAAATTAAGAGTCACTAATTTAGCGTCATCTAGTGCTATGACTCATGCTAACACTCTCACGGATGGACAGAAGGGAGAGTATGTCCCTCAGACAGGAAGATATGTTTACTTGTCATAAATATGCCCAACTTCTCTTGTGATAGAGCCCAAACCTCACAGTTAAAATTGGGCCCCACTGTGCCAATTGCTGAAAAAAGGTAGAAATGGAAGGTCCCTGGCTTGAAGAACTTACTTTTGTATTTTATTTCAAATGATTATATTGCATCTGAGATTAGTAAATGTAGCTATGCAGCTGATATGAATGTTTGTATTGCATTTTTAGATTACTAGGGAGTTGATCAGTGCATTGCAAAATAGCTTTACAAGAAACAAATATTTTATGAAAAATTGTAAACATTATCAACATTTCTCCCAGGAAAAAAAAATCACTTCGATATTTACCTGCCCACCCTGACCATAGTATCTGATTTACAATCTTTAATAAATTTTTCTTTACAACACTGCTCTCTGGAAAAGAAGGGTTATTAGGAAAACACTTTGGATATTAGGATAAACTTTTTCACTAGGAGAGTGGTGAAGCACTGGAATGGGCTACCTAGGGAGGTAGTAGAATCTCCTTCCTTAGAGGTTTTTAAGGTCAGGCTTGACAATGCCCTGGCTGAGATGATTTAGTTGAGGTTAGTCCTGCTTTAAGCAGGGGGTTGGACTAGGTGACCTCCCAAGGTCCCTTCCAACTCTGTTATTTTATTATCCCCATTTACAGAGGGGGAACTGAGATACAGAGAAACTAAAGTGACTTCTACTGGATCACACAGAAGTCTATAGTGGAACAGGGTCTCCCAAACTCTAGTGTACTAACCACTGGAACACCCTCTATTTTGTGCCTTACAAATATTAAAAATTTTAATGTGATTGTAGAATTGTTTATTAGGCAGAAATGGGTGGAGAAAGATGTGTTTATTTTCAATAAAAATGCAATAGATACATAAATACATAAACAAATTCTCAGAATATTTAGAAAAGATAAAAAAATTGGTTGATTTTGAACTTTTTTAAACAAGAAGAACTTTGAAGTTTTTAATTCTCTTGCAAATATGTTTTCATGTTTCCATCAGCCTAATTTAAAGAGCAGTTTCACTTCGAGATGGGCTTCAAAGTCCAAGTTTTAGCCTGAACTGCAACTTCAAAGCGCTATGTACACAGCTGTCTATTCTGCTATTTTCAGAGCACTAGCAAGAGACCCTCTAGCCTGAATCCATCAGCTTGAGATGGTAGGCTCACTCCTTCTCACTTCAAAATGCTGGGTATATGAGCCCATTGTGACCTCTTGATTTTCTTGTTCGCTTTGATCTCAAATAAGTTATGCAGATTGAAAGCATTCAGATGCTCTTTGCACATAGAAAAGGGTAAGATAAAGGAAATATAGAAAAATAAAAGTTTATTCTATAAATAGACTCCTCATAAGAACTGATAAGATTGAAGTGTTGTAAACTAGCCTGACTCGGATGCTATGGAATTGAATATTATTCTGGATGACTGAGATTCACAACATTCAGAATTTATCCAGCGTTTGTATTATGCAATGGATTTTCTCTCCATCTTTCCAAACTAGGAAAACTAAAAATAAAAGGGGAAATCATGGCCCTATTTCAACTAATGGGGCCAGGATTTCAGGCCTAGTAGAGCACTTAAAACCTGTTTAGCTCTTCATTTGCTCAATGAACTACTCCCACAAGTTGGCAGCTGTTTGGCAACTTTCAGTCTGGATGTAAATCTATTCAAACGTGTGGAGTTATGTCAGGGATACATTGGTTCATTGTCATCAGAGTAAAGAGAAGGAGTAGGAATATTGAGTATAAAGATGCTGACATGCTTACATATCCAGATTCCTCATTTTCAGATGAGGTGGAAAGTAAACGTTTTTTGAAGGTCAACAAGAAACTAAGAGACATGAATTGGAAGCATGTGATGCTTTATCTGGTGAGATTGAGAATCTGCCCCATTGGACATTTATATGTATTTTTGTTCTTTCTGGATGAAGCCCCCAGGTTTATCCAAAGTCAGATACAAGATGTGGGAATAAAACCAAAGTATTCTATTAAGTCAGGCTTGAAAATGTGATGTATATGTACTGCTATTATGCTCTTGTTTTATATGGACAGAATTTAAATCTTACATTCAGTTTACATAATTTATACTTGTCCTTGCAATATGTATGAAGGCTGTATGCGTGTTCAAAAAACTCACTAAGGAAGGTTGTAATTCCACATTTTTCCATTAAATATAGTAGAACTAATTTATCGCTGGCGTAACGCCTCTGAAGTCAGTGAGCTACACTAGAGATGAATTTGATCCAGTGCTTCTCATTATTAAAGATTGTCTGTATTAATTTCTTGGATATTTGTTGCAGGGATTTACCTTCTGAGTATTATTTTTATTTAATCATGATGTTAACTTTAGAGATGGGATACTACTGTTCCCTTCCACTTAGCTACCTCGGAGCATTAATCAAAGGCATTTCTGATGTCAGGGATTCTGGAATTAAGACAGACTTTGTTTGCATGATGATGAAGGAAGGAACTTTTCATCTTTTTTGCTCCAATGAGACTAGAAATGTGAACCATTTCCAAAGTCAATGCATAACTTTTCTGAGGTCAGTGTTAAATATGTTGTTTAATCATTGAGGAGCTTCATTGTTTACTCATGGAAAGAAAATCAATTGAAAGATTGAAACAATAGTATCTTTAAAGATATTTAAGCACATATGTTTCTATTCAAGATAAAAAAAGGAGAAAAGTAACAGGGGTCTGTATTATGTATTGACAAGCAGGGTGATTCACATGCATTATAAGTAAAAGCAGAGAGCATCAGAGAAGGTAACTGCCATTAAAATATATTGTCACATTTATGTGTTTTATGAACAACTATAGTATTATGCAGAGACAGTTAAAGTTCTCAGTTTGTTAACGTATAGGAATAAGGGTCTAATGTTTGTAAAATTAGTCTCAATTTTATCCAGCTGCAAAATGGAAATAATAATACCTACTTCACAGGGATATTCTGTAACTTCATTCATTCATGTTTTCAAAAGGCCATGATTTCCTCAGACTGAAAGTGCAAAAGAATGGCTAAAAAAAATGCAATCTCAATGTTGTGGGTGATCAGGCAAGTATTCCAAATTCAGTGGTTTAGAAAAAAAAATGAAGGTCAGATTAACAAGGGGGAAGGTGAAATAGATGCTGTAATGTTGATGATTGCAGCACCTAACTTTTAGGTTCCCCACAGTCAAGTGGAATTCAGAATGGGGAGATTTGCACGCATATCTCGCACTTGCTACAAGAGTGACCTAATCTCTGGGATATGGAGTAGTCTTGAAGCATATCTTTCTCAGTCTCTCCTGTTGAAGATGTCAAGCTATCTGGAGCAGCTCAAGTGTGCGAAAACTGACCTCAGGGCAGATTATTACAGATCAGGGCAATTTTATATTTCACCAGCCAAGCATCAAGTGTGAACTCTTCAGGCACTACAACAGCCGTAATATGAAGTCACAGACAGTCCCTTTGGGTACGCCGTTCCATCTTGCCACCCAAGACAACGCTGTAGCCAATTCTATAATAAACTATTTCCAGATTTATTAACTAAGAAAAAGGAATCAGAGTTATTTACAAAGATAAAGCAGGTAAACATACACACACAAATGAGCCACAGTCTTAGGTTCCAAAAGGCAGTAGAAGCTCTCTGTGTGTGTGTCCTTTATAGCTAACCCAGGATAAGCAGCTGGGGATCCCTTGGTTATGTTTAGAAATCTTTTCCCTCAGAATTCAAGCAACATACAGTTTCTTCCTGTCATGGATTTTTACTTCCTTCTCCCTGAGTTCAAGATGATGGGATAAGTTCTTGTGCATGTCTCCTCTTCATGGGCGTTGGGGGTCCTCTGATGTTTGACAATGGTTTGTCTGGTGTCAATGGGACTTCTTTTATTGGGCAGGAAATAACACTTCCTGTGGCAAACTAGTCCTTCACACTTGGTAATTCTTTTCTCTTAACTGGGGCAGGAGTGGAGGTTACAGTTTCAGAGCAAACACTTAAATATTACCATGCAATACGGGATACAGATATTAAAAGTGAGATTAATGCATGCATCAACTTACAAGCATGTTATAAAGTCTAAACACTAAACACAGTTTTATAAATCTGATACCTATTTTACCAATACTACACTAACACAGAGGTGAGCCAGACTGGTTTCTAGTTATGCATTTGTCAGTATTCAGTTGAGGCCTAGAGAACTTGACATGAGCTGGCACCTAGTCTGCCAGCATTGCAGATGCACTTCCATTGTGTATAAATCATTACATATGGATTGAGCCAGAGAAAAAAAATAGAGTAGCTTCCTTGCCTAGTGGTTTGGGCACTTACTCTAGGGGTAGGAGACGCAGGTTTTAGTCCCCTTTTCCAGTGCTTATTTGTAAAGGTCTCATTTTTAAGATTAATAGATTTTTAAGACCAGAAAGAACCATTATGATTTAGTATGGCCTGCATAACACAGGCCATAGAATTTCAACAAATTTCTAGTGGAGCTAAACCATATCTTTTAGAAAGACATTCAATATTGATTTCAATACTTTAAATGATGGAGAATCCATTGTATCATTTGGAAATCTGTTCAAATGTTTAGTTACCTTTATTGTCAAAAAAATGTGCCTTATTTCTAATCTGAAAGTGTCTAGCTTCAACTTCCAGCTGCAGGATGTCGTTACACCTTTGTTTGCTACGTGAAAGAGCCTTAGACATAGACTTTAAGGTGGAAGGGACTGTCATGGTCATCTAGTCTGACCTCCTGTACAGAACCTTACCCACACACTCCTATAGTAGTCCCATAAACTCTGGCTGAGTTACTGAAGTCCTCAAAGCTTGATTCAAAGACAGCAAGTTAGAGAATACACCACTTACTCTAGTTCAAACCAGCAAGTAACCCATGTCTCACGCTGCTGAGGAGTGAAAAAAAAAAAATCCTTAGGGTCTCTGCCTATCTGACCTGGAGGAAAATTCTTCCCAACCCCAAATTCTTCCCGACTGGTGATCAGTTAGATTGAGTGTGTGGGTGAGACCTGCCAGACAGACACCTGGGAAAGAATTATCTGTAGTAACTCAGATCCCTCCTCATCTAGCATCCCATCACTGGAATTGGAGATATTTACTAACAGCAATTGCAGACGGGCCATAATAGCAATTGTAGATATGCCATCATAGGCAATATCATCATATCATCCCCTCCATAAATTTACCCATCTGTGTCTTGAAACAAGTTAGAATTTTTGCCTCTACTACTCCTCTTTGAAGGCTGTTTCAGAACGTTACTTCTCTAATGGTTAGAAACCTTCATCTAATTTCAAGCCCAAACTTATTGATGGTCACTTTATATCCATTTGTATTTGTGCCAGCATTGGCCCTTATATTAACTAACTCCTCTCTCTCCCTGGTGTTTATACCTCTGATGTATTTATAGAAAGCAATCCTTTGTTTTGTTAGGCTAAACAAGCCAAGCTTTTCTTTCATACGGTAGGTTCACCATTCCCCTGATCATCCTAGTAGCCCTTCTCTTCACCTGTTTCAGTTTGAATTAATCTTTCTTAAACATGAGAGAGCAGAACTGCACACTGTATTACAAGTGAGGTTTCACCCAGGCCTGGTATAATGGTAATAACCCTTCCCTATCTCTCTAGAAATACCTCATCTGACGCACCTTAAGATTGTATTAGCCTTTTTCACAACCACTTCACATTAGCAGCTCATAATCATGCTGTGATCTACCAGTACACCCAAGTCTTTCTCCTCCTCTGTCTCTTCCAACTGATACATCCCCAGCTGATAGCAAAAGTTCTTGTTAGTCCAACAGTGCATGCCCTTGCACTTTCCACTATTAAATTTCATCTCATTTCTATTGCTCCAGTTTTTAAGGTCATCCAAATCTTCTTGTATGATATTCTGAGCCTCCTACATATTAGCAATACCTCCCGACTTTGTGTAATCTGCAAATTTTATTAGTACACTCCCACTTTTTTGTGCCAAGGCTGAGGAACTCCACTAGTAACCTCCCTCCAGCCTGACAGTTCACCTTTCATCATGATCCAGTGTAGTCTCCTTTTTAATCACTTCCTTACCCACCTTTCCATTCTTGTATTAATTCCCATCTTCTCCAATTTAACTAATAATTTCCCATGTGGAACTGTATCAAATGCTTTACTGAAATTCAGGTACATTAGATCAGGGGTCTTCAAACTTTTCCCCCCGCAGCCCCTTTCCATGGAGGGAAAAGTATGGCGGCCCCCGAGGGGTATGTCTGCCGAAATACCACTTCAGAAAGCGGAAGCTTCTGCTTTCTGCGGCAGCATTTTGGTGGTACTAAAATAGCCAGCACCGGACTTCGTCAGTCCTCTGGGTGGGCTTGGTGGCAGCGCCGTGTCTCACGCACCCCCTGGGGAGGGCTCACACACCCCCAGGAGTGCAATCACCCCAGTTTGAAGACCACTGCATTAGATCCATTTCCTTTGTCTAGATAATTGGTTATCTTCTGAACCACAGATATCAGGTCTGTATTTTATCCCAATTGCCATTTACGTATCCTTAAATACTATCTCTTTCAACATTTGTTCTAAACCCTCGCATACAGTTCAGGTGAAACCAATGTGCCTATAGCAGTGATTCTCAAACTTTTTTTTTACTGTTGACTCCTTTCACGTAGCAAGCCTCAGAGTGCAATCCTCACCCCCATCAATTAAAAATGCTTTTAAATATATTTAACACTATTATAAATGCTGGAGGCAAAGCAGGGTTTAGAGTGGAGGCTGACAGCCCTCGACCCCTCCCATATAAGAATGTTGAGACCCCCCAAGGGATCCCAACCCCCATTTTGAGAACCCCAGGCCTATAGTTTCCCAGATCACCTTTTTTTCCTTTTTTTAAATGCAGATACTCTATGTACAATTCTTGAGTCTTAGAGTATGATGCCCCTCAAGATTACAGATTTATTAAAAATCCTTGCTATTGGGTTTGCTGAAGCCTTATACTACTATAAATCTTCTCTCCATGCAGGTATTTAGGGATAGATTCGCAAACAGATTTAGGTGCCTAACTGCACCACTGGCATTAACAAAACTCTTGCTCAGCTGCTGCCTAATCCTCAAAGCAGCTAAACACATTTGGTGTCTACATTTTTATAGTAAAAATTCCCTAGACATCTGTAATTTTGCCTCT
This sequence comes from Dermatemys mawii, assembly GCA_007922305.1. NCBI lineage: Eukaryota > Metazoa > Chordata > Testudines > Dermatemydidae > Dermatemys > Dermatemys mawii. The sequence goes on along the minus strand of ML677333.1, from coordinate 45,944,848 downwards.
TTGTCTGCTCACTGCTGCTTCTCTCGAGGTATCCAGTGTCTAACCCCCAGCACAATCCATGAACCAGGGGAAGATAAGTGCTTCTCTACCTATCTCGCCTGAAGATCCCAAACTAGTAGGTGGGCTCAGAGATCAGCTAGCTCCACACAAAACATGGGGGAGCAGCTATCTTATCACCTTTAGCCCAGTGGTTAGGGCACTTAGTCAGGATTTGTGAGACCACCAGTTGAAGTCTCCGCTCTGCATGAGGGAAAGAAGATATTTGACTAAGGATCTACCACCTGTCAGGTAAATATCTTAGCTACTGGTCTGTTGGATATTCTGGTGTAGAGCTCTTCTGTGGACTGTTCCACTGTGGGCAGATAATTAGAGTTATTGAGAAAATGAGAATGATTCTAAAGCTTGGTAGGTAGGGCAGGGGTGTGGGAGACCCTAGGGCCAATCTCCCTGCTTCTATGACTTTGGACTACCTTTAACAGGAGTGATTGAGGGTGCCCTTTATCAGACTATCCCTTAGCTCAGTGGCTAGGGCACTTAGCTAAAAGGTGGTGGATTCCCATTCAAATAGCTTCTCCTTACCAGGGAGAGGGGGGACATGAACCAGGGGCCTTCCATAGTGAGTATCTTAATCACAGCACTAGAAGTTATGAAGCAGTAGATGAAACAGATGGGAACACGTGAGGTGCCTGACTTCAGGAGAGGGTTCATGGCTGAGAACTCCAAGCAGAGATAGGTGCTCCTCTGCAGCCTGGGTTTGGTTTAGCCACCAAACTCTCTGAGAGAGATGGTGCTTAGCACACCCGCTTCTCCTTGGTATCTTCCAGTGGCTGGCTCAGGGAGTTGCCAGTGTGCTGGCTTCTGTGAATTGCATTCTAAGGTGCCTGTCTCCCTGTTCATTGTAGAGGGAGCCTAGATGCTTTATCCACACTTTGTGAATCCCAATGATTTTCTAGGTGCCTAAAAGTTAGGTGTTGTGATGCTGAGTGTCACAACACCAAAGTCTCTTTGTGAATCTAACTCTTTTTGACCATAATCACCTTTAACCTGATCTTCGATAAGATGAATGATCTACAAAATAGAGAAAAAAAAAATCCAGCAATGTAACATATAATTAGCCACATTTTTATATCAGAGCAACTGTCCAGCATTCCCAGATCCTGGCAAAGTCAATAAATCTTAATGTTTAAACCTCACAAAAGTCAATACATTAGCCATAGTGCATAAATTCCTATCCATTCTGGTACATAAGAGAAGATGATTTTTCATGGTGATTTTGCTTTTTTAAGATAAGGGGCCACAGTATTTTATCTTCTAATGCTTATATCTTCTACATATCAAAAATCATACCATTAAACTGTGTAATGGAAATGCCATTAGTAGCTCCTTCCCCAACAGTCCAAAGTGCAACTGAGACTAAATGTAATTGGACTAACTTGACTATTTGACATGTAGAACTGAGCTGTGTCATCAAAACTCCACAGGTAGTGAACACTTAGTGAGTGATGGGTAGAAGATAATGTAGACTTTAATAAGGGGCCAGGGGGGTTTCAGGCACTCTACTGTGTAATTACCTGAAACAGCAGGTGAGATGGTGCATGTCAAATATGAAAATTACAGTCTCAGAGTGAGTAACAAAGTCTTTGCTTGGAAAAAAGAACAAGAAGTAGGTAGATTCAAAAATATTAGATGCATTTCATGTTGTCATATGTGTCCTTTGAGATGTATCCAGTCTCATAAGCATGGGTATAACATATCACACACAGTGGCAGATCAGAATATTTGGTGGGTCACTGTATAACTCTCCTTAGTCGCATTCAGTCTGGAGTGGGGGTAGCAAACAAATGCTAACCCCTAATTGGCAGGTTAGATCTAGAGCAGAAGTCCCATTCTTATTTTAACGTTTGGATCAAAGTTATAGATGAGTTCACTAGAGTTAAAAAAAAAAGTTTTCAGATATTTTTTGGCACTGCGTAGGGAACAAGGAGAAACAGGAAAGAGATTCAATTTATTTTGCTGGACTCCTCTTTGAGATCGACTGCAAATGACAACAGTTTAGATGATTCGTCTCTAATTTTAAAGGATATTAAGATATAACATAGTAACTTCAGGAAGTCTTGTTGGCTCTGATAAGTTTTGAATACGGCATCAAAAACACTTAGAGCTCTAAGGACCTAATTCTTAAGTGACATAATTGTATGGCTCCATGAGATTCACATGAGCTATACCTATTTTTGCCAGTTTAGATTCTAGCCTGAAGACTTTGCTGTAGCTGTTTTACTTGCTGAGAAGCTTTTAAATGGGGAAAGGAGAGTTTTTCTACCAGAATAGACACTAATTGGATGAGTTGTTTATAAATCAAAACACATTAAAACAAAAGAGGACTCTCATATAAACTATCCAAACCTAATGAGCTCATAAAATTGGGCTGAAAATCTTGAGAGAAGAGGCTTCCTATCAAGATTTCTGACACACTGTGTTCCATCTGGTTTGGCAGTCAGAGGTTAAAAAGAAAGAAAAGTTTGGCTGTATATTTTAAAGCCTGGGGGAAGAAGATTTGGTTTGCATTTGGTTCTAAACAAGATTCATCTGACCTGCTTCACCGGGTTCATTGCTGAATGCTCTGGGGTGTTCAATAGCCTATAGCTCATGAATCCATGATTTGATGCATCCCAGGCTCCTTTGTTCTCTGGAATGCTCAACAATTCAGAAGGAAAGCTCTGTGCTAGGACTCAGCCCAGACAAAACTATGCCCCAAATTTTTTTTTTTTAAGTACTCTAGAGCGCTACCTTGCTGTCTACAGAGCCCAGAAAGCTGTATGCTGTTAACATGCTTTGCTAGTACCACAGTCATCACTACCACATATTATTCTTATAGTATCAAGTTAAAGGTGAACTATATTGAAGAGGGACTTATTTTCTTCTCTGCAACACAAATATTTATAACATATAAAATGCTGCTCACTATTCTTTTTTTCTCTTTTTCCTTTCAGTAGTTAAATTTGTGTTCTCTTTCTTAGCTTGTGGAATTTGAACGTAACTGCTTATGTTCAATGTGCTCTCTTTTTTTATGCCTCACCTGCCCTCCCCCTTTTTCTGTGCCCATTGCTATGGAAAGTGTAATACTGGCCCAGTCTCAGGTCTTTCTCATGAGGCTTAGAACCCCTGTCTGACCCAGTGGAACTGGAAAGTCATCGAAATGAAAATCTGATAAAGCAAACACCAGGTTAAAATAAAAATGCCATGTGTGATGTAACCCTAGTAAACAAGATAATGATACAGTTAAAGGATATCCACTTTGCAATCCAGAAGAATAAAAGAGACTGATTGTTTGTGCTGCTAAGCACAGAAACCTATACAGTTAATGAACATATTTTGCAATTTGTTCAAACTTTATATGTGGTAGCAAAATCCTCTTCCATCTTGATGTAACTGGACTGCATCTGATTCATTTAAATGAAAGCTTGTAGAATAAGTGTCATCTAATAAATGTTGAAAACAAGCTATGTTTCATGGATTTCCTGCACAAAGTAAACTTGTTCTGTTTTCCCCTAGGACCTGAAGATTTCCTACTTTGAGTTAGGATGGTGGGATTCCATGAGATTTCCCAGATTCTTTTTCTTCGTTAAGCTGTTTTAGCTAGATCTGAGAGAGGAAATAAATAGTAGAGGTAGAAACTAAAGTACTGCTAGCTGGAATGGAAATAGTTCAAGAAAGGCCTAAGGGCTGATATTAGATGTCAAACTGTATGTGGCCTCCCAGTGTGATTCCATTGTGTCAACATGTAGTACTATTCTTGGATCTAGAAAGAGTGTGAAAAACTAGTGTTGAATGTTGAGTATGTAAAACAGTGTTGCTGTTGATAGCCCTCATATTACAACTATGCCTTGAGTATTGTGTGGTGCCATCATCCACACAGCCAGGAACACTGAATAAAAGGGAAACACAAATAATGTAAAGAATAACTCATGAAGTGTTAAGAAAGCTAACTTTCTCACGAGAAAGTAAATGTGGTAGGCCAGATCCTCAGCCTCTATATCATCAAACAAAGATGCTGGGGATTCCCCTGGCATAGGGAAATCCTGGATACGATAAAGCCCCAAAGTCACAGTGGGCATGATTGGGATGTGCCAACACTAGAAGGGTGGGAGTATGTTCTCTTATTCGTAGGCCAATGGAACAACTCCTGAACTTTGTTTCACTTGGCAAAGATTAGAACAGCCCCAAGGATCACGGGAGTTGAGGCCAGCTATGCCCTTCTTATCAGGTGAGCTGAGTAGAGTTCAAGAATAACTAAGAATCTACTATATTTTTCAGTCTCCAAGAATGAGGAGCAATGGACTAAATATAAAGAAGGGTAAGTTTAGGACAAGTTTTTAGTAGTAAAAGGAGCTCAGCATTGGAATCAGGGTACAAAAGGAGACTATATAGTGATCTGTTCAATGGTGACAAAGAGTCCTGTGGCACCTTAAAGACTAACTAAAGTTTTAGAGCATAAGCTTTCGTGGGCTAGTACCCACTTCGTCGGATGCATTCTGTTCAATGGTGAATCACTGCAACTATTCAAGACAGGTTAAATGAAATACTAGTAAGAATTCTATAGTGAGTGGGCCAATAAAATAGAGAATCTATTTGATTTCCTTTTTCTTCAGCTATGCCACTGTTATCGGTTTAGCTGCTTTTGACCCCGCTCAAGTGTAACCTTTCATGTGATAGGCCCTGTACCTTCACTTCTTTCAGAGAAATCTTGAGAATTTCCAGCTCACAGACTGGGCATCCAGACTACACGATCACTGATTATATGGTGAGTCCTCAGCAGGCCCAACTGAAGAAATTTCCCTTTGGGAGCTGTGACCAGTAGGTGAATATAGTGACTCAGAACATCTTCAGAATAACATTTGTTTATCCATAGGAACAGGTTAAAATAACAAAGTCTAAACACCTATGCCTTACCTAAAGGTTAGCATTTTTCTCACAGCTCAGGCAGGCCCAGTCACTTAAGGCACAACCTACAGGTTCTCTCCTTGTGTGTCAATCTGCTCTTCCATGGCAACCCACTTCCTTCCTCTGAGCTCAGGGCTCAGGTTTTTATCTATTCTGGAGTTCTTTGTTCCAGGTTCCCTGACTGAAGACCCCCTTCCCTGGCCTAAGCCAGGGTATTGGGACCAGCTTGATCAGAGGTAGCCTTCAAAGACACCTGTATATCAGGTAAGTATCAGTGACTGAGTTATCTAAAGCCAATTCCAGAAGACATCCCGTGAGTTCCTTCAGTAATTAACCTTTTGAATCCAGGTAGCAGAGGACACAAAAATCAAAATAAAAAATGGTATACATATTAATAAAAATAATACACTTTCCCTTACGTTCTTCACAAACTATTCATGACCCCATTGTACTAAAGACCTGGAACCCATTAAAGTATGGGGCTAGTATCTACTATTCTACCAAATATGCAGTCATATACTAGAGCAATAGCTGTTTGGCCATTGTGTAGGAAGCTGATGTAGAAATGTGTGTGGATGACACGCAGAGCAGAAAACCAGAGTATGAATTTTCGGATCTGCATAAAGGAGGCATGTTTGATTGCTGTGTCTGCTCCACTAGAAGAGCACTTCAGAAGCCTAGACTGCTTTTGTTACCTGACAGAAGTGATTCTGTGATCACTGAAGTCCTACAATAAGTGCTAATAGAGGGGGAGTTTCTGAAGGTCTCTAGGTTGGCCTAACTATTCCCATGTAAATCCAGAGGGGCATTAGCATTTACTTCAGTGGGAGCAGAGGTAGGCCAATCTTGCACATTTTTGCAAATCTAGCCCCTGGTATTCAGTTTTCTACTTCTGATCCCACTCATGGTTACCTGACTTCTGTGGTAAAGCCAGAGCAGGCAGCTGCCAGAGGGGCTGGTGGTAAGAGAGGTAACTACAAGCTAAGTGGGTCCAGCTGAGTAAGGTTACCTGTAGCCCAAGCAAATTCAGCTGAGCCTAATTAAAAGGCCATCAGAGTCCTTTTTAAATCAACCTCGGCTAGAAAGGGGAAGAGGAGAGATAGAGAGGGTGAGGCTGCTGGCAGATTGGGGGCAGCAGGACAGGGAGCCTCTCCATGAAGGGAGACAGCTTTCCCTGGACAAGGAAAGAAAACCCAGCCAAAAAGAAGTGATTAGGGGAAGGAAAAGCCTGTCCTGGGGCTTCTAGGCAGTTTGTCTGGACAGCACTTGCCTAGCCAGAGCAAGAAAAGGGACTGGAGCCTGGTGAGGCAGGGAAGCGCTTTGCCACACTTCCCACATGCACCTTATTGGCCCCTTCATTAAGTATCTTGGCAATGCCATCACATAAATGGTATAAAACATACCTAGTAATAAGCATGCTCCTAAAACAGTGCCTGAATAACTGAGACACTTAACAGCTACTGAAGAGAAATCACAAACTATGAGGCTCATTTTTCAGTTTTTTATCTTTTCATGGTGGTTAATCCTCTCGCCCTCACATACTGCATCTCAGGTGTCTGGTATTGTATCTCCTATTGCTCAGAAGGCTCTCTGTTATACCCTGCAAGCGCTTTCAGTGTGGACTGGTGTTATAATCTGCCTAACTAAGGGCATGGCTACATTTGCAGATGTAGAGCGCTTTGAGTTAAACCCACCTTCAGAGAGCGCAGTAGGAAAAGCGTTGCAGTCTGTCCATGCTGACAGCTGCAAGCACACTGGCATGGACACATTTGTGGCACTTGCAACGGCACTGGGAGCGGTGGGTTATGGGCAGCTATCCCAGAGTTCAAATGGCTGCAATGTGCTTTTCATATGCAGGGGGTGGGGTGGCGTGTGACAGGGAGTGTGTTATGTGTATATGGGGGAAGAGAGAGTGGGGTTTTGGGGTGCTGAGAGTGTGTCAGCAAGCTATTTTGTAAGTTCAGACCCTCCCCCCTCCCACCAACTCTTTCTCACTCACTCAAAGCAAACAAAATTCCTGAGTAATGGTTGCTTTGTGCCAGAGCAGATAAGTCATGCTGGCTGTCAGAAATGGAGCTCTGAAGGGGCACTTCCACACTTACAGCCAGTTCAAAACAATGACAAGAGTGGCCACCTGACTTAAGGGTATCATGGGATGTTTCCGGTGATCAGTCAGAACACAGTTACGCAACAGAGCGCTGTGATACTGAACCATCTCAGCTAATACACATCAGACATTATTCTTCTCTATCTGAGGTGGAGTACTAGGAGTGCTCTAGGTGTGGAGTCAGAGCACTCTACGTGCCTTGCCAGTCTGGACAGGGAGTGAGTTAGAGCCCACTGGGCAACTTTAGTGCACTCTAACTTGCAAGTGTAGCCAAGCCTTAGAAGACATCCTTGGCAGTAGTGATTTGAGAATAGCATTTGTGCAGGTGTACTAGGGACCTGAATTCATCTCTTCCTTTGTCCTGCCTGATACAATAGCCAGCTTACACCTATCATGAGGCAGGGAAAAAACTGATTCTCTACAATTGTGTAGTAACTTCCCCTACCATTTCAAACAATCCTATAATCCTATGACATACAATTATTTAACTTTCCCACACAATGGTTTTTCACCTGTTGGAGCTGATCCAATGCACCAGATTAATATTACTATCCCAGATGTAAGTGTAAATCTTTCATACTCTGTTAAAATTCACTCACTCCTTTTCTACCTTAGGATCCTTTTGAATGCTAATTAGACTGTTACCAGCTTCAAATATTAAAGTTGAAGCAATTTGACAGCTCTCTCCTTTCGGTCATAATTTTAAAAGGACCATACTTTCTTTCTTAATAACTCCAATTTATCAATAATTCCAATTAATAGCAAGTCTGATTTCTTGACAGATAGGAGACAATCTTCCATAGAACATTACACAGAAACTAATGTAGGCATTTTCAAGCATGGTAATCCATGGGGACATAAAGGAACTTTTATTTTTATTAATTTGACAAGGATCAATAAAGTAATTCATACAAAATATGCAATAGGTACAATAAGATATTAAGAACAGTACAGGGAATTTCAGTAATGTGACATATTACACTTGATGCTTACAAGATCTACACAGGACTAATTATATTAAGGAGTCAAAATTATGTGGACAACCTTGATTTTAAAAATAAAAAGCATAACTCAGTCAGGATCCTTAAGGATTACTGCAAGAAGTAAAAAAATAAAACAAAATACAAGAGGGAGAACAGATATAGTGGAGGAGGGATAACCAAACTTAGCAGGAGAGATGGAGACAAACCAGTTTCAGAAAGAGTCAGCCTTCCAGTGTTACTCCAGTGAGAAATTCACTTGCTTTGTTCCAAGTGATGGAGAAGATTTTAGGTTTACCTAATGACAGTAAATAGCTTTTTCAACAAGTTTGACATCCAGTGACACTTTGCCGAGTCATTTATATAAGTAAACATAGCAGTGGAATATTGCAGCTTGAGCTCCTGAGTCTAGAGGGTCAAGAGATCTTGAGAGGACAAGCAGCAATGTCCATACTGCAATCTTTAGTACATTAGCATGTCTGGGAGGCACACTCCCAGCTGCAGTGTTGACATTTCTCAATTCATTTTGAAAGATTTATTTTATTTTTTTGCCTACCAACAATCCCATCAATAACAACTGATTTTTATCGTGGCTTATTAGTAGCTAGAGCTAATTTTTTTTTTTTAAAAAAAGAGATTATTTTGTGGATTTTTTTTGCAAAAAAATCACCCTTACTTCCATAGAAAAAATTTCAGCTGGGTCCATAGTTGGTTGGAAAATGTAATGATTTTTTTCCTGAGAACTCTAAGCAAAATATGCATTTGAAAACATGAAATTTGAAAATTTGCTGTTAACTCTATTAGCAGCCATGAAATTAGAGTTTATAATTCTCTTAATGGCAGGAGATGGGAAGAGGTACAGATTTGCATCTGGCTATGTTTCTCACTGTTGTTTCTTAAGGTGCCATCTCTAATGCTGTCAAGAATCAGAGGGGTAGCCGTGTTAGTCTGGAATTGCAGAAGTGACAAAGAGTCCTGTGGCACCTTAAAGACTAACTAAAATTGTAGACCATAAGCTTTCGTGGGTTAATACCCACTTCGTTGGATGCATGCAGTGGAAGTATCCAGGGGCAGGTATAAATAGGTAGGCAAGAACCAGGTGGGAGATAACAAGGTTAGTCCAATGAGGCTGAACCAGCTTGTTATCTCTAATCAGGGAGGGTGAGGTGTTCCTCTAGCAGCTGAACTGGAGGTGTGAATAGCGAGAGAAGAGAAGCTGCTTTTGTAGTTAGCTAGCCATTCAAAATCTCTATTCAGTCCCAAATTGATTGCGTCAAATTTGCAAATGAATTGCAGCTCTGCAGTCTCTCTTTGCAGTCTGGACTTGAAGTTTTTTTGCTGCAAAATGCTGACCTTAAAATCTTTTATGGTGTGTCCGGTGAGGTTGAAGTGCTCTCCTACAAGTTTTTGAATATTGCCATTCCTGATATCTGATTTGTGTCCATTTATCCTTTTTTGTAGGGACTGTCCAGTTTGGCCGATGTACATAGCAGAGGGACATTGCTGGCACATAATGGCATATATTACATTGGTAGATGTGCAGGTGAATGAACCAGTGATGGTGCGGCTGATCTGGTTTGGTCCTGTGATGGTGTTGCTGGTATAGATGTGTGGGCAGAGTTGGCATCGAGTTTTGTTGCAGGGATTGGTTCCTGAGTTAGAGTTATTATGGTGCGGTGTGCTGTTGCTGGTGAGAATATGCTTGAGGTTGGCAGGTTGTCTGTAGGCCAGGACTGGCCTGCCTCCCAAGGCCTGTGAAAGTGAGGGATTGTTGTCCAGGATGGGTTGTAGATCCCTGATGATGCGTTGGAGAGGCTTTAACTGAGGACTGTAGGTGATGACCAGTGGTGTTCTGTTGTTTTCCTTCGTGGGCTTGTCTTGCAGCAGCAGGCTACTGGGTACACGTCTGGCTGTGTTGATCTGTGTCCTTATTTCCCTGTGCGGGTATTGTAGTTTTGAGAAAGCTTGGCGGAGATCTTGTAGGTGTTGGTCTCTGTCTGAGGGGTTGGAGCAAATACGATTGTACCTCAGTGCTTGGCTGTAGACAATGGATCATGTGGTGTGCCCGGGGTGGAAGCTGGTGGCATGAAGGTAGGCATAGCTGTCGGTAGGTTTTCGGTATAGGGTGGTGGTGATGTGGCCGTCATTAATTTGCACCGTGGTGTCCAGGAAGTGGACCTCCTGTGTAGACTGGTCCAGGCTGAGATGGATCGTGGGGTGGAAGCTGTTGAAATCATGGTGGAATTCTTCCAGAGTTTCTTTCCCATGGGTCCAGATGATGAAGATGTCATCAATGTAGTGTAGATAGAGGAGGGGTGTGAGTGAATGAGATTTGAGGAAGCGTTGTTCCAGGTCAGCCATAAAGATGTTGGCATACTGTGGGGCCATGCGTGTGCCCATAGCGGTGCCACTGGTCTGGAGGTATATATTGTCACCAAATTTGAAATAATTGTGTGTGAGGATAAAGTCACAGAGCTCAGCAACCACTTGTGCTGTGGCATCATCAGGGATACTATTCCTGACAGCTTGTATTCCATCTTTGTGTGGGATGTTTGTGTAGAGAGCCTCTACATCCATGGTGGCTAGGATGGTGTTTTCTGGAAGGTCACCAATGCATTGTAGTTTTCTCAGGAAGTCAGTGGTGTCACGGAGATAGCTGGGAGTGCTGGTGGCATAGGGTCTGAGTACAGTGTCCACATATCCAGACAGTCCTTCAGTGAGAGTGCCAATGCCCGAGATGATGGGGCATCCAGGATTTCCAGGTTTGTGGATCTTGGATAAATCTGGGTCATCTTGGGTCATCTCTAATGTTGAGAGTGGAAAAAAGAGACATGAAAATATCGCTCTCACTTACATTAATGTAAATCCAAAATAAGTCCACTAGGCCAATGCATGCAGGGGCAAGTTCAGCAAAGCACTTAAACATGTGCGTAGTTCCATTGAAGATAATGGGACTACTCACATGCTAAAAATTACACATATGCTTAAGAACTTTCCTTGATCGTGACCAAAGTGAGAGCAGTATTTGAGCCAGTTTATATTCTGGGGTTAACTCTCAGTGGATTTAGGTAATGGGAATTTTATATTTCTACAGTGGCAATGAGAGGAATAAAGAGAATTTACATGATTAGGCTGCATCACATTTCTGTATTTTGAATATACCTTTGGAATAATCATGCTCTTTTACATTTTGAAGATCTTTAGTTTGCAAAGGAAATCTTTTCTCAGTATACTGCAGTTTCCTTATTCACATTTCTACTGTGTGTCAGTCTTCTACTAAAACTCATCAAGTCTAATATGCTTGAATGTATCATCTTAAGTGCTAATGTTTGTGAATGAAGCAGCCCAAGTTTCTTTAGTGTCATTTAATAAAATTAAACAAATCAATCAGTATACTTCTTCTTCTGTTTTCTTTTAACTTTGTCACACAAAATGTTCTTGTTCTGAACTGTCTAGAGAAAATGGTGAGACTGCATATTTCCTTCAAAATACATAACCACAGATCATAAACTATCTATCTACAAAGTGTAGAAATATGACCAAATATTTTATTAACCATCTTTCTGGAGACAGAGTGGCAATCAAATATTATCATTGTGAACGAGTGGTACTGTTGTGAATCATTAAAATGTAAACATACTGAAGATATTCTAGCACATAAGTACATCTTACATGGTCCTTTGTTAACATTATAACACCGAGTTATTTGATTGCCATAAAAAAGAAATGATAAAGGATATTTCGAATAGGCAACATCTTATTAGGGTAGGATGGTAGCAAAGGAAAAACATTTTCCTCATTTCTTCTAATAGGTGAGATATTGGGTTACATTAATTTTGAATAGCATGGTCTCATCTTAGTACAGATTGTTTCAGTGTTGTACTTTGACTTAACTCCCAGAGACCTGACATGGGATTTAGTAAGCTTTAGATAACATAATCTCCATCTAATGGGATTTTTTTGAAGCCAGTCGCTAAGTATGTGAATTATTATAAGAGAAGAAAATCAAATTTAATATCAAAGAACTAACTTTAGAAGTTCAAGCAGCGGACAATATACATTTTCCATCAACAGAATTGTTTAATAAGAATCTATCAGCAGGAAATACTAGGTACTCCAGCAATAAGTGAATCATGATGGCTTATTTCCTTTTAATTCTATGATCCCAGCTGGAACAAGGTGTGATTGGAGAATGGTTTAATTGTTCATAGACATCTGTCTTTGGATTCAATTGAAAAATAATATCCTGGGCATAAAATGTCCTACAGAATTTTTGACATTTTTATATCTTTCACAATCAAGGCATTGTCAGAAAATCAGGTAGTGGAACTCTTAAACTTATGGATACATTTAAAGTAGAAGAGAATAAAACCCTGGTAATATATCAATATGCACAGCTGGAAAGCAGATGTTCAACTGAATGTACTCAGTACTTAAAGAAAGCTATTAAAGCTGTTACTTACTCAAATGAGAAATGTTTATAATTTATTGTTCTCGTATTTGTGATTTCCATCTTTTTCCTCTTTTTAAACAGACTATGAGACTTTTTTTTATTGTTGAAGCCAATTACCTTAGAAGTCTGACTTAGTGCAGTACAGTACATGATTGACAGTAGCCTTGGGCATTCCTTAGCAATCAAATTAGCCAGTGACTTATGAGTTGTGTACTGTACTGTGAAATGAAGTGATAAATGTGTGTCAACCAGTAAAATGTGACATTTATTATTGGATGTACCCACTTTAAATAGGTTTTGCGTCAGTTTTATTCATTTCTCATAGGACTGGCACATATTTTTAACTGAGCTCTGATTATCAAAGGAGACATATAATCTTAAGCTTTATAAGGTATTGATAATTGTGCAGTTCAAGGCTTTGAAGGCCTGTATGGTCCCTCTCCCTTTTTCTCTCTTTCTTTCAGTAACTGAAGTGCACATGAGAGCAGGGCTGACACGCTGCTCTTCGTGCACGTTTTTCATCTGCCTCCTGAACAGTGGCAAAAAATAATTGGTTTCCTTGAGCATTATTCCTCCTTTGAGTCAAAAAAATAATTTGGATGGAACACTGCTGGTTCAAATTATTAGTGAACTGGTGAACCAGAATGAATATAGGGATTTTTAAGCTAAGCTTGAAATTAAAATCAGATCATGATATCATCACTTGATGTAATGTTATGCACAAGTTCATATTGCGTGACTTCCTAGACAATGATTTACTAACATGTTCCTCAGGGATCACAGTGGAGGGCAACATTAGCCCTGGAGTGCTATTGAAACTTAATGAGTATCTTGCAAAGGAAAACTGGCAGTCCTATTTAAACCAGAGTATGCCATGCCTCCTCCAGAGGGAGATGAAGCCCTATTTTCACTGCATGTTTAATTTAAAAACAACCTGATTAAATATCTGTGCGACGGGCCCCATGGCCCATAGGAAAGTCCACGCCTCAGATCACGTTACCAAGCAGTAGTATATTAGTATAAAAAATTATCTTTGAAATTTAGAGATGGAAAAATACTATTAGATTAACTAGTCCATCGAGCTCCCAACCATGACTGTTCTCTGCTGTATCCTTTTCTACTGTTCTGAAGGCAGATTTTCACAAGCAGTTTGGCACTTTTAAAAATCTCTTACTTTGACCACTCCAAATGACTGACCTTTATTTCTGATGTTAGAGTTTTGTATTATTTTATAACATGGGGTTTAGAAGATGTTTGATAAACATATTTTTACACATATTCTCTACATAAAAGTAACATTTGACTTAATTTTTCTAATACTAGGTCACTGTTAAATACTGTGTGTCAGATTAGCACCATGATGCCCAGACAACTATCACACAAAATTGCTAAGTATTTAAAAAATCATTCAGGAGCCAATAATTTTTTTTAGGTCCAAACTAGCTCCTCTTGAAATCAATGGAAATGTTGTCATTCACTTCAGGTTCTTCATGATCTGAAAGTGCTGTAATTTCATTTTAGACTCACTGCCAGCTCTTGCTGGTATTGATATAAGAAAGACAAGATGCAGTGTTGTTATAGCCACGTTGGTCCCAGGATATTAGAGAGACAAAGTGGGTGAGGTAATATCTTTTATTGGACCAACTTCTGTTGGTCAAAATGATGAGCTTTCCAGCTACACAGAGCTCTTTTTCAGGTCTGTGTACCTCATCTCTTTCACCAACAGAAGTTGGTCTAACAAAAGGTATTACCTCATTCACCTGGTCTCTCTAATATCCTGGGATCAACATGGCTATAACAACACTACTAATTATATATTGATATTACATTCCCGTTTCGCCTTACATGACCTGAAACACACCACTTTTAAAGACTGGTTGATGAGTTGTCACAACAGTATTAGATTCAAATAAATTGAAGATTTAAAAGAGTTAATTTGAATTAGAATTGCATATGCAATGGGAAAAAATTATTTCTTATCTAAAGGGAAACAGATGTGCAAGAGAGAGGTAGATGGTATCTCTGGGGATGTGGTGTGGGCTTTGTTTTTTGTTGCTCGTGCATATTTGATGCAATCACTATCTGTAGTTTTGTATCATTGTTTTAAAATCAGTAAAAACATTTTTAAAGGGACTTTTATAGTAAGACACTGTAATAACATTTATAGACATTGGATCCTATTTTATACTTTGTTTTGTTTCTTTCCTGTTTCCTGGTTTAGTGCACACCAAAGTAAGACTATACATCCTTCTGATTTTGAAATGCAATTATACTCAGTTATTAAAATAAAATACATTACATTATATAAAGAAGAGCCAAATTAGAAAAGAGTTAGTGAGAACCAAGATAAACAAGATACGACATGCCCCATTCCTATATGCCAACTTAACCCTATGCAGATGTAAACTAAAATACAGCATAAATTGGAAGCAGAGGGGAAAGGTGAATACTATATGACCATATTGATTCTTATTCGAGCTGACCATTTTGGCTAATTCTTTTCTAATAAGCTCTTTTAAAATATAATAAGTTCATTGGGTCAAGACACTAGGCAATTTTAAAACAACATTAGATCAAAACCTTTGAGCAGAAGGGGTATCTCAGTATACACAAACACATAATATGTAACTTGGTGCTTGTTATAGAAGTCACATTCTTATATGGCTGATCATCATTTTATCATCAATTTCCAACCTGGTAATTTTTTACACTTTTCCCCCTTTGTAAAGTTAACACACCAAGATAGGAGGTTGTATCATACATCCCCTTTAATCTCAAGATACAGCTACTCTGATCATGATCAAAGTTAGAACAGCCTCAGAAAAGAGCTCTGATCTGCCCCCCTTCCCCCAGCATGCCTCTCTCCACTACAGACACACATGTTATGTCAGAGTGGGATGCGATGGGTGGAGGATCCAGCTTCACTGACTTGAGAGCTTCCCTTTGCCTCTGCCTCTCCCCGACAGGGCAGGTCTCAGTTCATGAGGCTGCAGACAGATTGTAACCTCTGTGTGCTCAAGCAGTGTAAAGGGGGGCAAGCAGAGGGTAGAAAATCTGTTCCTAGAAGTTTAGCCCCTCTGAATATAAATATACACAATACAAATAAATAACGTGGCTTCCCAGGCCATAATCTAACAGAGGGGCTTGTATGTTCTTGGAAGAGAGATGCTGGGGTGAATAAAAAATTTTGGAGCCCTTTACAATTACCATGACATCAATGAGAGTTACTTGGCTAAATCCTTCTCCTCCTCTCTGAAAATGCACTGTGCACATATCTTTCTTTAGTCATGGCTCAATTCTCTAATTTTCCACTGAGTCCTAGCCCTCGTTCTTCTCACCTTCTGAACCCTCCAAAAGGCTTTTGTGACCTTCCCTCTCCATGACCCTTATCCCTAAGTTTTTGGGGGTAACAGGCTTTCTACCCTAGAAAACTAAAGTCCTATGGTATTCTGCAGTACTGAGCTGAAGCATTACAGCTGAAAAAGTGATGTACACTTCCAGGCCTGGGCCTCCAAATACATGCGTGCAAATCTTGTTAACATCCCTTTATTTCTTCCTTAGCCACAAACACTCCTTTCACTTTTCTGGTTTCCACTTTGAACTGTCAACCCTAAAATATGCCCAGACCAATCCAACATTGTCCCTCCTCTGTGGCAACAGCAGTTCAGAAGAGAGACAGACCCAGTGTTTAATTTGTATTGAAAGAGGTGATGGTGCTCAAGCAATTTTTTTATTTTCATAACCAACGCAGCAAACCAAGAGGTGCCGGGGCTATGAACTGCCAAGCCTAGGAGTTCTGGGACTCAGCCCTGGCAAGTCCATGCACAAATTAATTGGCAGCAAAGCACAGGGAGGGGCATATGGAAAGATGGGGGAGTTACAAAGATGGAGAGGGCACAAAGGCTGCTGCTGGTCAGCTGGTTTCTCCAAGACCTTGGTTTCAGTTTAAGGAAAGGTTTGAAATTCAGGCTGGCTCAGATTTGAAATGAATTATAATTACACCATCCTGGTTAGTAGTACTGTCCATTCTTAGCACTTGGCTTCCTTTCTTGTCTCACCTTCAAAGGCTGAGCCCATCATCTAAATGAATTTTTTTAAAAAATAAACTAGGGCGAAGATTTCTCATTGCTGATTCTATTATGTAATATACTTACATGGGAACAAGTAGCCTCTGAGGATGAGCTTTTCCTGTCAATCTGAGTTCATTGGCTCCATAGTGTCATATTCAGAGTGATATAAAAATGCCCGCAGATCTTTGTACACATTTGTATTTTTCAGGCTAGCAGGATGATGATAGCAAATAGACAAATGGATGAAAATTGAGTCTGCTGGTAAACTGGATTCTTCCTGCCCTTCTGAAGTTGCTTATTAGGATTCCTTCCTTACTTGCGCAAATTCAGTCACAATGAGTTGCACCAGAGGACCCATTTTTCCCTATTTAGCAACATCTCTGCCTGTGACTGGCTGATCACCCAGCTGCCAGCTCTGAGTGGTGGCAATTCCAGAGGTTGATAGCTCTGTATTTACTGCTGAGGCTGTAGTACACAGATGCTGCTGAGATTGCCTAAAGGCATCTTTATCCATGGATAAGGTAATGAAGAAACTTGCTGGGAATGGGGTATGGAAAACTGCAAATTTCTGGGGTTTCTTCTCCCAAGAGGCCAGCACCAGTTACAGCCAAAGGCACAAGCATAAATCAGAGCCTTTCATTTGCTCTTTCCTATCCTGCTGACCTTTCTGGTCACAGGGCCCAATGTCCTCTCTTCTTCCTTCCAAGTAGGAATATATTTTTGCAGCCTCCTGATATCAGCTGATCATTATTTTTCTCACTTACTGTATTGTCATTGGTTATTGGTCTCCCTTTCCAACCACCGCAGTTCTCCAGGTCCCACCCTCACTGCTAGGGTGACCAGATGTCCTAATTTTATAGGGACAGTCTCAATTTCTGGGTTTTTTTTCTTATGGGTTCCTATTACCCCTCACCTCCATCATGATTTTTCACATTTGCTGTCTGGTCACCTACTCACTGCCCATTATGTCTCTGCTTTACTCAATGCATGATCTACAGCGATTTTTTAAAGGGAAAAACTTAAGTCTCACTAGACAGATCTGAAAATGTTAGGCAGGCCTTCTAAGCATCAAAGGCCAAAGAATCAAAGAGGTGTCAACCCGGTCTCCCCATTTGTGCAGCTGCAACTTTGCACACACAAGCAATCCAATGCATATTTCTCAAGCTCTAGCACTTGCATGTGCAAATGACAAAATCTATGTAGAGCTCATTGAAATTTGTGGATCAAAATTATTATTTTTAAATCACAAAATGACTTCCCCTACTGGTGAGATTTTCATTTTCATAAAAATTTAGTGCTCATTTTTAATCAAAAACATCAGAACATTATTGAAATGGCTATTAACCTTTCTTATTTCAGAAAAATCCATATTTTAGTAAATGCAAAGTTTCTGTGGATGTTTTGGTAAATTTTTCAATAATATTTTGGACCAGAATTTTTTTTAAAAAAAATGAAAATAAACCTCGATAATGTTTTTTCCCAAATGGGCATTTCTAACACTTGGAAACAAAAACAACTTCAATGTTTTAACATTTTTCATTTAAACAGGTTTTCAGTTTTTTATCAGATCTAATTCTATGGCTTATGTGTACAGTTAGGAAAAATGTGCACGGCAAATACTTGCAGATCCACACAGACAAGTGGAAGCCGTGAATAGAAAATTTGATCCCGTGGTGAAATCTTGGCCCCATTGAAGTCAGTGGTAAAATTCCCATTGACTTCAGTGGGGCCAGGATTTCACCCAATATGTCTAAAACATGAGACATTCAAAACTATGCCCAGTAACCAATCACAATAACAGCCAATCTGACATGGCTTTCAGCAGAGAGCAGTGGCACAAAAATAACACTGCCACTGCAGAGAATATAGTAGAGCACATAGAATTCCAGCCTTGTGTTGATGGGCTCTGCTGTGTGTCACTGTGATGCTCTACTCTTTATATGCAACTTAACTTTTTAAATATGTAAAGTAAAACAGTCAGTATTTCTGACTTTGGCAACTGAGCAGACTGCTTGGTCCCCACAAAGACATTGCTAGTAATGCTGACTGCTATGCAAAGATTCAGCACTCTGGGGGCTGTTTGATGTGATGTCATCATGCTACTGCCGGCTACACTCTTAACAAGGCCAGCAACTGTCATTTTTCAAGTGAAATCTGATCCCCCCTTCCTCTGGTTTTCAGCAGGAATTTTGTTTCTGTTTGTTTGTTTTAAACCTCACTGTCCCTTCTACCCCAGTCTGGGTCCCTGTCACTCCTGCAACGACTTCCACAGAAGGTCTTCACTGTCACTACAAACCCACAGTAATAAAAGGCAAAAGGAAATGTTTCATGCCTTCTTTCCTGTGCTCCTCTGATGCTGCTCTCTGTCTGCCTCAGAGCTCTATGCAGTGACAGGCATATCTGCTGTGTTATGTGGCACTGTGCAAACCGACTGCCACTGAAATCTGACCCCTTGGGCTGCTCCAGTCCTTTGCTCTATGCTCCAAAGGCTTCCTTTGTCTTGGCCCATGCTCATACAGTCTGTGCAATGCTGATTTGTTTTGCTGGGTTAACAATTTGTAATCAACAATGGTTTGTCTCTGTAAGAACACTTAGACACTGAAGTCCTGATGACACTCTATCTTGCCCATTTGCAGTACAATGCATCTGCTGACCTGGGGCCACTGCAGATACCAGTGCCACTTGCAATTGGGCCATCATCACTCACCGCACCCCCCGCCTATGAAGAGAGCTGTGCTCCTTTGAAAGAATGAATGTTTACATTTTAATTTATGGAAAATAGTTGGACAATGATACCCAGAGAATATTTCATCTCATTTGCTCTCCTTTTGGCATCAGATGCTATAGTGGACATTAGAGGATCCCTTTTGGATGCTACCTTATTTTCCTAACCCACAAATCACTGCTACTCTTCAAACACTTGCTGCCATTTTCTCTTGCCTGCTCTTAACAGTCTACATTTTACCCATAATATTTGCATTATAACTTTTCCCAAATTCTTCTATTTCCTGAGTAATAAAAGAGCTAAAGATAAATGTCATCCAAATAAGACTATCTGAGCAGCTGTATTAACAACAAACAAAGAGAAAGATCTTCGGCTGCCTCCATTCGATTTTATTCAGGATCTTCTCATAAACGACAATAATTGAGCACCTAAAAATTCAGTACATCTGTTAATGAGTTACTTGTGCATACAAATGTGCAGATATCCCACCTCTGCATCCCTATGTCAGCACTCTTGCAAATGCATAAAAGCTGGTCAACATACAGCTGTGTGAAAAATGAAATTTATTCTTTTCTGGAGCAGCCAACACCAAGTAAAGAAACGTTTCCAGTCCTGAAGAACTTACAATTTAGATTCAACCTGACACAACCAGCGAGAGTCATAAAGAGGATGGGTAACTGGTTGTTTGCAATCTGAGTTACCATGTTGTATGTGCACCTACGAAGACCACATGAGAAAACAAAATGTACACTCATTTCTGAAAAGCTGGGCTATACTTCTTACGTGGTCTAGATTCTAGGTCTGCTTAAACAATGGCTTGATGTTCTTAAACTAACACAAATTCCCCCTTCAGGAAAGGTGATGTTATTGTGAATAACAGCCTTGAACCTACAGTAACTTTTGCACTGGTGATAGTTATTTATGTATTTTGCTATTTCATCAAAAATGCTTCTACGACACTGAAGCCGTCATGTGAACCCTATAATAATTAATGTCTCACTTCTCAGCCCCATATTTTTTTCCATCTACATTACAAAGAAACTGCTAAAGTGCTTCTCTTTGTTTTCCACGGACAGTGATTCTCTGCCACAGTTTATGATATAATATGACACAAACTGGAGGGTGCAAGCACTGAACAAAGTTTTACTTGTCTCAGGTCTTGATGACTATAATCACACTCCGTAATACGAATACAAAAAAAAACTTCACTCTCCTGAATGTGTCGCCATAAAAACACATGACAACATGCATTTATTATATCCCCGTAGAAATGCATAGAAACTTCACTGAGGCCTGGTCTACACTACGCTGTAAAGTTGAATTTATCTTTGCCGTCCTCACTACAATGCCATTTAGGTTGACCTAAAAGGGTCTTTAAATCGATTTCTGAACTCCTGCCTGACAAGGGCAGTAGAGCTGAAATCGACATTCCCAGATCGAACTAGCGTTAGTGAGGATGCAATTCCATGTTACCGGCCTTCGGGAGCTATCCCAAAGTGCTCCAGTGTGACCGCTCTGGACAGCACTCTCAACGCGGATGCACTGGGCAGTTAGACAGGAAGAGCCCCAGGAACTTTTGAATCTCATTTCCTCTTTGGCCACCATGGCAAGATCTCCTGCACAGCTCACCATGCAGAGCCCACCATCAGAGGAGACCATTCAGTCCCAGAATTGAAACAGTCCCAGCATGGACCACAAGGTAGGTGCTGGATCTGATCACTGTATGGGGAGACAAATTCATGCTGGCAGAACTGAGATCCAAAAAAAGAAATGCCAATACATATGCCAAAGTCTCCAAGGGCCTGATGGACAGAGGCCACAGCAGGGATGCACAACAGAGCCATGCTAAAATTAAGGAGTCGAGGCAAGCCTATCAGAAAACCAAAGAAGCCAATGGATGCTCTGGGTCACAGCCCAAGACATGCCGCTTCTACACTGAGCTGCATGCCATTCTCGGGGAGTGCACCACAATTACACCACCCTCATCTGTGGACTCCACCGATGGGGTGATTGTCAGCATGACAGAGGATTTGCTGGACAAGGAAGATGAGGTGGAGGAGGGCTAGGACAGTGAGGAGTCTATGGAACAGGCAAGTGGAGACACCTATCTCCCCGAAAAACAGGAGCTGTTCATCACCCTGGAGCCAGAAAGCTCCCAACCCTCCCAAGAAGGTATCCCGGATGGGGAAGCCATACATGGCAGCCTTGGTGAGTGTCCCTTAGTCAATGAAGTACCCGCTTGACAAGCTATTGTTTTTTAATGATTACTGTGCCCTGAGGACTTGGGGTGCAAGAGTGTCTGCAAGAGTCTCTATATCTTAAAAGAAATCCTCCCAGCAGTTTCCCGAACTTTCACTTGGGGGAGGGGCGGGAGGGTTTATCTGGATAGCCAGAAGCATCTGGGATTGTTTGCCCATGTGTTCTCTGACTGCAATGCGGGAGGGGAGCACAGACGCTGTGCTGTTAGCATCTGGCCAGCAGGGATCTTCTCCGATACCAGCCAGGCTTTGGCGGGTAAGGTGTAACTCTCATCACAGAGAACTTTTTTTAAAAAAAAATACCACTCTCCCTTTTTTTCGTCTGACAGCTGAAACTGTTTCCAGCCTCTCTCTCTCATCCTCGTCCCACAGGCTTGCACAGATAAGATGGTGAAAAAAACAAACGCGGGATGAGATGTTCACAGAGCTCATGCAGTCCTCCCAGACTGAAAGAGCAGAGCTTAGGGCTTGGAGACAATAAATGCTGGACTGCCGGAAAGTGGTAACTGAGCGTGAGGAAAGAAGGGATGAGCAGGAGCAGAGAAGGGACGAAAGGGAGCCACAGAGGGACCAGCATGAACAATGGAGGGATGAGAGAGAAGAGAGAAGGCAGGAAGCAATGCTCTGTCTTCTGGCGGATCAAACTGACATGCTCCAACAACTGGTGGAGTTGCAGGAAAGACATCTGGAGCAAACACTGCCACTTCAGCCCCTCTGTAGCCATGCCCCCTCTTCCTCAAGTTCCCTAGCCTCACTGCACTCTGAAGAACACGGTGGGCAGGATACGGGCACCTTACCTCTCTACTCCAGAGGACCGCCCAAGCACCAAAAAGGAACTCCCAAAGTTCTGACTTGTTGTGTGTTCTTGTCCTCCACTCACCCGCCACCCTGCCCGGTGCTTACCCCCTCACCCGCCGCTTCCAGTGCTATGTTTGCAGCAATCCCCCCATTTCTGTGATCAGTTAATAAAGAATGCATGGTTTTCAAACAACAATGACTTTATTATTGCTCCGCAAGCGATGATGGAATGTGGGAGGGCGGCTGGCTTAAAGGTAAGTGCAAGGGAGCAAGAGAAAGAAAAAGGACATATAGAAATAAACAAAAGTTTTATACATTATCCTGAACAAGAAGGTGGGTTTTCAGGAAGCATAAACAAACAGAAAAAGTGGAAACAAACTGAAGTCTCACACATAGGTGCCCTGCCATGAAACTAGTTGTCAAAGCTTCTCTGATGCATGCCGCATCAGGCGGTGCCCTTCTAATGGCCCTGGTGTCTGGCTGTGCGTAATCAGCAGCCAGGCAGTCTTCCTCAACCTCCCACCCTACCATAAACATCTCTTCCTCGCTCTCACAGAGATTGTGGAGCATGCAGCAAGCTGCAATAACAATGGGAATATTTGTGGTGCTGAGATCTGAATGGGTCAGTAAGTTGTGCCAGCGGCCCTTGAGATGTCCAAATGCACACTCTACCACCATTCTGCATTAGCTCAGCCTGTAGTTGGCCAACTCCTTACCACTATCCAGGGCACCTGTGTATATGGCTTCATGAGGCAGAGCATTAATGGGTAGGCTGGGTCCCCAAGGATAACAATCGGCATTTCAACCTCCCCAACAATATTTTTTTGATCTGGGAAGAAAGTCCCTTCCTGCAGCTGTTTAAAAAGTCTAGAGTTCTTAAAGATACGAGCTTCATGAACCCTGACCAGCCAACCTATGTTGATGTTGGTGAAACGTCCCCTGTGATCAAGAGGGAACCATTGAAAAGTACCCTTTGTGTTTTATTTACTCACAGTGCTGGTGGTCAAGTGCCAGGATAGGGATATGCGTTCCGTCTATACCGCCCCCGCCCACACACACACACACAGTTAGGGAACCCCATTGCTTCAAAGCCATCCACTATAGCCTGCACATTACCCACTACACTTGACAGCATCAGTTCAATGATTGCGTTGGCACTTGCATCACTGCAGCCCCCACTGCAGATTTACCCACTCTGAACTGATTGCCGACTAACTGGTAGCTGTCTGGCATGGCAAGCTTCCTGAGCGTTATTGCCACTCACTTCTGAACTGTGAGGGCTGATCGCATCTTGGTATTCTGGCAGTTCAGGACAGGGGAAAGCAAGTCACACAGTAACATAAAGGTGCCCTAACGCATGCAAAAGTTTCTGAGCCACTGGGAATCATCCTAGACTTGCAGCAGTATGCAGTCCCACCAGTCCATGCTAGTTTCCTGGGCCCGGACTCGCCTTTCCATTGCATGAGCTTGCCCCATTGCCACCAGGATTCCTAAACTTCCAGTGCCACTGTATTTGGAGAGGTCTGTGTCCATGTCCTCCTCACTCTTGTGACTGCTCTTCTGTCGTGTTCTTGCATGGGTTTTCCATTTCTGCATACACTGCATGATAATTTGCGAGCTGTTTACAATGCCTGTAACTGCTGTGATGAGCTGAGTGGGCTCCATGCCCGCACTGCTATGGTGTCTGCATGGGCAGTCCAGAGAAAAGGCCAGAGTTGGCAGCGGAAGCATTACTCCATGCTTGCAGTACCCCATGCCCGCACTATTATGGCAGAGGCGTTCCCACTTAGAAGGGAGAAAGAGGAGAGAAGAGATGCCACACGGCAAGAGAAGAGATGCCACTCAGCGGGAGATGCAGAGCCCACTAGCCTTGACGTATTTTTGGAGTGCCTGGAGCACAGCAGGATGACACCACAGGGCAAGAGATGCTGATGTGATGAGAATTGATATTCCGGCCTACCAACGAGAGGATCTCTGAGGTGATTTCACAGCGGTAGCAGAGCAGAGTTCTAGCAGGAGGGTGGCTGGCTGACCACCACTCTGTCTGCCGAAAGCAGTATGGCATCTGCAGGCCCGAAAGGCGCGAAACAACTGTCTGCCGCACCTAGCACGGAGGGAGGGGCGAGTGATGGGAAGTGCGAATGAAAACCCGCAAGACTGTTCTGCAATGCCAACTTTACCCAGAATTCCAAGGGGCCGCGGGAACTGCGGGCACTGTGGGATACCTACCCACAGTGTGCCTCTCTGAGAGTCGACACTAGCCGCGGAACTAGGAATGTGATCCGCCGAATTAGCCCGCTTACTGGACACACACACAATCGGATGTATACCGTCGGCTTTCTTAATTCAAACTCTAGAAAGTCAATGTTAGTTTGTAGGGTAGAAAAGGCCTGAGAAGCACACAGAGAAAATGTGAAACTAATCCAGTTGCTATCTGCACAGGTCCAGCCACACAATTATTTTTATAAATAGGTCCTAGAATGTAGTGAGGCATGGTTCATAAAAACATTTGAAGATTTCTTTTACCATCTAGAAACATAATCACCAGCACTTAGTTTCTTGCTTTATGGTCTACAGAGTAATTACCTTCATTTCCATAGCTTCCTTGCAAGTCAGAGAGTACACAATAAGTAGTCCACCTAACCTAAAAATGTTTAAGATAAAATAAAACATACATTGTTAACTAAGATGATAGGGAATTTTCTATTGACCCATGTTACTTTCACTTCAAAGATCATTGCCCAATACAGCAGTCTTTTTGTCTAGAGCATTAGTAGTCATTTGTTTGCTAAATGAGTTTAGAAATCTATTTAGACATAATTTAAATGTCATTTAAAACTCCATTAGGTATGTTTATTGCCAACATTTAAATACTGTTTTCTAAGTTCTTCTTCGCCGCTTAAAAAATGGGAAAGGCAGAAATGACTGGCAAAATTAATTAAACCAATGGTCTTCTACTTTGAGAGGCAAAGGTTCAACACCAACATGGTCCATTGACCTGCAGCAAAGTACATTAGTGAGCTTGCAGTGGAGTTATCACAAAATGGAATGGAAAGAAATGAAGCCAGTACAGTGCATTAACCTTGTATTTACGTTCCCAGACAAAGTAAGCACTGAGCAAAGCAACAATGGGAATTTTCAAGACTGGATGTCATCTCTAAATAATGACTGAAACCTAAAAAGTGAAATATCGTCATCAGTAAGAAAATAAAGATTCCGAGTCATGCTAAGTCCTTTCAAGAATAAGACTTCTAAAATTTTGGCTTGGCCACAGGTGTCATGATAAATCTTTTAACCAGCTCTTTGACACTGTACTTCATACATCTTTCACACCTCAAGATGACAGAACACAACAGAGCTGTTCAAAAAGGCATAAGTAGCTAGTTTAGGAGGCTTGGTCTGTTTGGGGAAGGCAGGCACTGCATGAGAAGTACAGTGACATTGAAAATAAGATGCTAAAAGGAAGCAGGACCATGTGATTCTCTCTCCTTTCTCAGGCCAGCTGTACACCTCAAGAATATTTCAAGTGTTACACATTAAATCTTCTTAGGAGAAGCTTTACAGTTAACAGTATCTCACATGTTGAAATACAGGCAAAGCTGTAAAGAAAAATGAATCCATAAAAACACAAAAATAAAAAGAGATTCTTACAAAAAGTAAAAGACAGTTTGCATTCATTTTGGAATGGTTACCAATAAAATGTTACCATTTACTACAGATGGTTGGCAAATTCCTACCAAAACATATTTTTCCAGTGAAAAATGGGGAAATGTAGTCCCCTATTTTCTCATTCATTTATTCTCTATTTATTCAAACAGTTTGATATTTATCAAGGGTTACTACACCATTGTGTCTGAGATAATAATTTTTTTCTTATTCTAACCACAGGGAAATATATGGTTTCCCAGATAACTGTATTGTGTTAACTGCTGTATATATGGCTTTTAAGGGCAATTGACCAGCTGTAGGACCTTTAGCAAGTCAGTTCAGCTCTCTGTACCTCTCTTTTCCCATCTGTAAAATGGGGATAATTATACTTTCCTTTGTAAAACTACTTTGAAATCTTCTGATGAAAAACACTATATAAGAAGTATTTATGTATGTATGTCCGTATGTATAGCCACAAAAAGAAAGTTTATGTTGGTTTTCTAACAAAGTGACAATGTTTGCTGCAACAAAATCTAAAAGCCTTATTTCATCTGAGCCTCTTCATAATGCCTTACTCCCAGCTCTGACTGATTATAATCCAGGCTAAACTTCATTTTTTGTTTTCAATGAACAACAACAAAAAAAAAAAATCTAAAGGCAGAAAACTCTCTCACTTGTCATCAGAACTGGGTGACATTTTTTTAAAGCCAAATTCATTTAAAATCAGGATAGGTTCAAATTGTATGCAAACTTGAACAACTGCTGAGGTCAATCAATATTTGGCTGACACAGGTAGATGCTCTTTCATGCACATTTGGTCTCTTTGTCATTGCCTGCAGTTGCAGTGGTGCTCCCTGACTTGTGAAGACAGATTTAAATTCTGCAGAGTTCTAGTCAGGCTTTTGCAAAAGATCCAGTATTTTGACTGTAACAATGTCCGGTGAAAACTTCATCCAAGTGAAGTCAGTGAGAGACTTGCCATTGATTTTGGTGAGGGCAAGAGTTCAATCTTAAAGCCTGATTCTCAGAGTAAACAGAGAGTAGCTACAATTGAGTCAAAGGGGTTGCTCCAGTGTAAAATTAACTATAAAACATGGGCTGTTTGAGAATTTTTCCTTACAACTTATTTTTCAATGGACAATTTGGGTTTTCACAACATGAACATTTTCATGGAAAAAGTCAGCATATTTCAAAATTATTCAAAATTTTGCTGTAAATCAAAAACCTGAAAATGGAAAATGTAGTCAGAAAGTCTTTTTTTTTTCCTTTAGTTTTCAGCTCTTTTTTTCCTGCACATGTTCACTGAAAAATTTTGGGGCTTGATGAAAAGTCAAAATTACTCAGAAAAACTCCTCATTTTATGAACGCCAGCCAACATGGAATATTGTGTCAGAATGCATCATATAATTTTTACATACATAGACAATATATTGTAACATCAGGGGTATATAAAACAATGAGACAAGACACATTGCCTAAATAAATCCAATAAACCTTAATGTAGCCAAAGCACTTACAAAGCGGTGCCTGTCTACCCAAGAGCTATAAAGAGGACTACCACAGACCCCAAAGAGCACTTTATTTCAGTTCCCATTCCCACAGCTTCTCTTTCAAACAAACCACACTAACCTACAACCAGGAAAGAACATTACAATATTTAACAAATATAGAATGTAACAAAATGACAATGTGTAGGTTTTACTCCACATTTCTTAATGCTTTCTTTGAATTGTTGTGAACTTCTTGTTGTTGTTTTGCCTTTACATTTTCCAGACAAACAGTACTCAAACCATGAAATCCTAAAGTCACTTTTAGGATAAAGGAGGTGATTTAGGAACACATAATAATCAATTTTTATACTTTTCATCATTAGTCAAGCTGCCAGTACAAATTGGAATTTGAGCTTCTGTTGGCTTTTGTGAAGGGATCCACAGATAAATGTAATCAAAGATAAAAGATAATTCCTATCAAAATGTATAGGATAATGGATATTATACAAAATTCTGACTCTGGCTAGGCAAAAAACTTTTAAAATAAATGTTTTAATGTGAAAAACATAGAGTTTGGTGACTTAATTATTAGGGATTTTGTTTTCTACATTCCCCTCTTCCATACACTTATAATTTCATTAGGAAGCTGACCTTTTCTCTAGATCAAATTCAAAAGCGCCTAACCCCAGTATGAAGCATAAATCAATCAGATATTTTGGACTCTATTCCAGTCCTTTACATTTAAAATACATTGAATTTTTCCATGTTACCTTTATGTTGTTTGAGGGATATCAACACTGCCATATATTCAGCCCAATAAAATGTGTGGTAGAACAGCTCATATACTGTATAGATGGGTTTCATTATAATTTTACTAACAGTTTATCACAACAGAGTCAGGTATTTATTCTGAAGTATATGGAAATATATTGTACTGAACATGGGTTGAAATGTTTGTCTGCAGATAACATATACACTAATTTGGTATTGTCATATATTTTTCTAGAATTTTATGGCTCAGGATCCGAGGTTAAAATAGTGTTATTATGCGCTTGAAGAAACATAATTAAGTCACAGCAAAGTTTTCTTTCAAGGGGAAGAAAGAATTTTCCCCTTGCAAGAGGTAGATGTTTCTAACTCCCTTAAGCTCCTTTGAAAATCCCAGCTTAAATACATCGAGGGAAAAGCGAAAAGTTTTTCTTCGTTGAGTCACAACATATTAGACTTAAAACACTTGAAAGATTGTGAGGCATTCAGGTACTATGGCAATGGGGGGGCATATAATTGCTATGGATAGATGCATAAATAAATATAATATTGCTACATTATGAACTGAAAATAAGCAGTCAAAGGATCTGGGACTAGATCCAGCTTCCATTGAAACTGATGGAAAAACGCTCATTAACTTTAATGAAATTAGGGCTCCATCTCCATAGAGCAAATTATATTAATTATGCTATCCCCTTTAAGGTCCTTTTTCAGTACCCCAAGTGCACTGATTTTAAGTGGCAGCCCTGTGCCTCCACTTCTCTTTGGGGTGGGATTCTACTATCTAATCATTCTGCCTCATTACACCCCTCGTTTACAAACCATGTTACCTAGCAAATGCAATTGTGTTTAGACACTGCCCAAACTGTGACCAATAAGAGTATGCAGAGACACAAAATCAGTTTCTCCACAACAAAGCATGTTTTACACAAATGGCATAGAGAGCTCAAAGAGGCAGGTTTAAAATAAAGAAGAGAGCTATGTGCATGTTGTATTACCTACTTCTGGCATTCCCCCAGGCCTCTGTGTAGATATGACTTAGCCTTGCTGTTCCCCTGTTCTCTCTGGAAACCTAGTTACAGTTTGCTTGCTGTAGACCCCGATTCCCAGTCAACTTGTCTGTCTGTTCATCTTATAGCTTGCTGACACATTAGCCCTTTCTTTCTGCCAGGCCCACCATTTTAATCCATCAGGGTCTTTTGATCTTAGCTCAAGCCTTTGGAAGAGTAAAATATCTTAAAGAGGGTGCCAGATAGGTAGCTTCTTTCCGCAGCTGATGGCCAGCCATTCTTGTCTTAACTCCACTGAAACAGGGTACCTGAGAGATTGTCTCATTTGTGTGTTTGTTTTTTACCTTTCCTGGGGTCCTTTTTTACAGCCTTCTTTGATCTGAGTATATCCATTCAGACAGGAAACAATACCAAACAATAGCGGAGCAGTCAGCCTAGTCTGGCCTTGAAGGGGTTAAAAGCATCCCTAGAGAGGGCTGCGGCTGGGTAAAGCAGCAAAACCCAGGCTGATTAGAGAAGCAGCCACAGCTGTGGCCAGCCCAATCAGTCCACAGCTGGCCCTAATAAAAGGGCTGAGAGGCAGGAGCTAGGCATTTTCTCTCCAGGCTGGGAGGGAGCAGATCCTGGATGCCTGAAAGGATAGGGTGCCTGAGGTGGAACAGTGCTGCAGGAATAGGTAAGGGAGCTGGGGAGCTCCAGCCTAACAACTCCCCAGGCTGCAGCCCTGAAGTGAGGCCTAAGGAGGGTACTGGGGCTAGGCAAAGGCAGCAGATCCAAACCCCCCTTGCCTATGATTACTGGCTCTTACACTGCAGTCTGCCCCAGGGAGTGGGGGATTGATGATGACTGGCAGTAGCCATGGACTGAGGCAAGATGGGGATAGAGGGTTGGGACTCCCCGGGCAAGGGAGACCCACAGCGTGTGTGGGGGCTCTGTCAAGGGCTGGATAAGGGGCACCGGGGTCTGGGAGGAACACGGGGGGGGCAGCGATAGCGAGACACTGGCCTGCTGAGGGCGCCACAGCGGTGAGTCATCGCGCCGCTACACAAACTGAACAAGGAAACAGGGGCATACATAACATGAAAACGAAATAATTCATTTTCTTGATTTGTCACATCTGTAATATCATATCTTTCATGAAGAAAGATAGTATGGATCCTTGGCCTTTTTCTCCAGGGAAATAATATAATGAAATTTATAAACAACTGTGAGCCCGTTCCTGGTACTACTGAAGTCTATACAAGTTTTGCTATTAACTTAAATGGGTGCAGGACTGAGACCATAATGAACATGCCTCGTTTGACAAATCCTATAAAGGCTTCCTAACAAAATGCTAAGGTTATGGCAACCTGACTTTATTAAGCATGCTCTGAAATGAATTTGCACTTGAAGGCATAGAACTTCCTAAGTGTTGGTGATATTCTAGGGAACATAAGGAGACTCATATAGTTAGATTTGATTTTGGGATACATTTTTTTCATAGGCTGAGGATTAAAATGATTTCCTCTTTCTGAGGTCTTAACTTTACTAAGCATGAGCTAATTATGTTCCCTGAATTCTCTTCATGCTTTTGCTTCCTTGTATAAACTCTATTACTTAATAGGATTTTAAAAACTGTTTTTATTTATGCTCTAACCTTCACTTTTCAATTTCTAAAGCCCTTATGGTGAAAAAGTATAATATTTTCCAAGTAAAACATATCAGAATAATTGTACTTTCTTGGAGGCCATTTTTGGTGACTTGTTTATATAACCAATGGGAAGGCCCTAAAGTAATTTCTACATGTCACTTCCAACTTTGCGTGTCTGCTGTGGATGTATAACATATGTCTTTCTGGTCATCTGGACATATGTAGTGCTCTAAAACCTATATAACTGGTCACTTAAAGAAATAAGTTAGTGTCCCCTGTGTGCAGTATTCTTTGAATAAGCTCCCTAACCTGCACTAGCAAAAATCTTTGGAGGTGCAGCAATATGTCAGGAATGGTCGTTGAAAGTCATTTTGACAATCAAATATGCATAATTACTAATTTATTTCCAGTCCACGACTTCAAAAATCACAGTAAAGGGTTAAATGAGACTCCTGTTTAATCACTCCTACTTAAATTAGGCAAAAAATGGTTACATGGGACATTTCAACAAGGAGACTCTAGGACCCCTAATGTTTATTGCTCCCACTAAAATGAAAACAATTAAAATAAATACAGCAACTGATGGTATCCTCATTATGCTATGCTCATCGAGCACAGACAAGACATTATCTAGCACTAGAATGGCTCAGTCTGAGCCTTCGGAGAGGTGTGCCATGCACTTTTTATTGAAAGGAATCCAAAAGTATTTTAATGTATTACTTGCCTTCCTCCACCCATGCAAATGTTTGGCAATTTAATAGTATTTTGTCCATATTCATCCTTTTGGGACTCAAAAATCTAACATGCACTTTGCTGTATTATTGTGTCTAATGACAATGAATTAAAACGCAGCAGAGACATGACCCAGAACCTTTTGCTTCCTCTTATCTGTCAGTTTGACTTTTTGTAACACCGTGATCAATGGCATTCTAAGTGGAAATTGACACCGGCTCAACTTTCTGCAACGGCAGGTAAAATGGAATGTGAATGGCCTGAAACTCAGTGCTGATGTAACCTTGTTCTGCACCATTACACATAATCAGTGTCTTCAGTTTTGTATAGCTCCAGTTTCATTTCTTTAATAACAGGGATTTTGATAAGAGTCATGGTGGGGGGAGGTTTTCCCTCTCCCTTCTCTTTCTAGTGTCACATCTAACTTCTTGCACAAGTTCATTTCTGAAAGAAATCCTTGTCATTGGTCTTTAACGGCAGGTTAATGGGCTATAAAGTCTCAAATTTTCCAGACTGATTTTGTTACTAGAAGGGCTATTCCTTGTTCCTTCTGTGGGGTCAATAAAGACCTCTTTCTTTAAAAGGCTTTAATTCTTAGCACACTAGAAAAATTGTACCCCAAACCATATCTAGCAATGAGATTTTCTTTATTCCCATATAATATTGGCAACATTTTAGAAGAACTGCTGCCTAAGATACTATTTGTTATTCCTCTGTGAATCAATAAAGCTCTGTGCAAAATACTAGATGATATGAATGCTGCATGCTTACAAATACTAGCTAAGAGGTTTCAAAGAGAACATATCCATTGTCATCTGCTGCTTGACTTCTTTCATTATCTGCCATGTTTGCTTTATTTTTGCTATTTCTTTCTGGGTTTTCCATAAACATCATCCATATATATATGTGTATATATAATGTCTTTATATTATACATACCATCTTAAGAGAGAATGTGCATGTGTCTGTTTTATTTATATATATATATATATATATATATATATACACACACACACACACAAAATCATACATGCGCACTCAAACATTTCATTTTTTAAAAACAGTACATGATCATTTATGATAGTATGATATTAGGTACTGGAGATGGTAAGATAACTTTATTTGAATGTTCTAGTCTATAAAATTATCTGGCACATTTTCTAAATATTTATAATTGTGATGCATTTGGGAAATCCAGAGAACATTAATTTGGAAAATGCATACAAAAAAGTTTTTTTAAAAAATATCTATTGTTCATGAATCCAACTCTTAGTCTGTCTAAACATTTTCATTATATATTATTCTGAAGTGTGATAAAAATCATTGCTCATTTTATTTAGTATCACTATTTATTGAAGTCAGCCATACATCTTGTCCATATCACAAT